>CAJHQQ010002223.1:0-69968 GCA_905132885.1 Moricandia moricandioides
TCATCTGAAGTTGCTTAAATCCATCTAAGGGGTGTTATTGGTTGCATTAGTTTAAATCAATTCTATTAAATTTGAAATAGATGAGATTTTAAAATTTTTGGTTCAGTTCACAATTTAAAAGATAGAATTTAGAAACATGATTCATCTAAATTTGTAAATCCTTCTCAAATTATTTTATAAAATCAATGTGATATCATTTAATTTCTATACTACAATTGAACTCTATTTAAGAAGATTCTAATTTGATTCTTTTTAAAAATGTTATTAATGATATAAACTGAAATTAAAATACCTACACACCACGAAACTATATCATCACTAATACATTTTATATGAATTATTACCTTTGATAATTAAATTTGAACAATCGATATAAAAAATCTGGGTTTAAGAAAAAAGTTGTTTTTTTTCTTGTGAAGAAATCTAGGTGTGATGAAAGAACAAATCTTTTTACACGCTTTCTATTGTGTTTAGACATTATGAATATGACTAGCTTCACTTGATAGTTGATGTTTATTTATTAATTTGTCATGTGCTCTTTTTTTTTGTTCATTAGTTAAGTTTAGCTACGTTAAATTTTATTTTTAGATGAGTTTTGACTTATAAAATCTCAAGGTGAAAAGTCAGATTTTGATTGAACTATTTTACACATCTAAATTCATTTAAAAATATTTCAAGTCAAATGGATTGTAAAATTCTGTCAAACATGAATAACACAAGATTTGAAATATTGTATTTAAATCTTTAATTGAATAACAATAAATTTCAAAATCTCTTAGTAAAAAAATTATAAATTCAAGAACCAGTAACATTAGAATTTAAAATCTCTTTATAAAAATATTTTAAATACATTAACCAATAACACTAGATTTTAGTACTAGAGTTAAAATCAATCCTTGAATAACACTAGATTGTAAAATCCAGAGAATTTATTTTAAATCCACTACCACCTCCTAAATTTCATGCAAAACCGCTTCAATCCGGTTGATATCTAACAAAACCACCAAGTTATAGTACTTAGCATGAAATCGTTAAAACTGTTTTATGATACTCCAAAATCCAAGATACTAAAGCTGCAAATCGGCTTAAAGGAGTTTATAATGTATTATTAGACAGGGTTAGTGGAAAAGTTCTAAGTTACAATTTGGGTACTGCTCACTAAAACAAACATTACAGGAAACATGATACTTGGAAGAAACTTAGAACCCAAAAAAAAAAAGATTTTTGAATCTCCATTTCTGTATTTACAAATTATGGTTTTCAATCTTGAATCATCAAACCAAGTCCTTTGTTGAAGGAAAATAGCCTCACCAGGCGCATGACATGGCACCACCGGGATCTCTAGTTCATGGCAATCCAAACGTAAACATATGTTGTATAGGTTCTGCTTGTATCAAAAGATCATAATCATCAAAACCACTGGTTCAATCAAGAGTTATGGATAGAGAAAGTTGGAGACTTACATACTATCATTGCTGGATTTTCCTGAACTCTGTAAGAACTGGGTAGATATTCTCAAAGGCGGTGTAAGTCTCTTCTCTCATCTGATAAGTGTAACCTCAGGATTTCATCAGATATAATTGAAGTATGTTCATGAAAAAATTTGAGAAAGTACGACTATTATTTACCTTGGCTCCAGTTATAACAATCTTCCCTGACACAAAAATCAGTAGCACAATCTTTGGTTGTTTCATCCTATATATCAGTCCTGGGAATAGTTCAGGCTCGTACTGGCATCAATCAATGAGAGAGAGACGCGAACCATCAGACCAATTATCTCCATCTTACAGCTAGAATGCCTATATAATTCTTGAGGTTATCACTTACACTTGAGAAAGCACTGTGAGAGTATGCAAGACCTTCAAGCCTAATCGGGAATTTGACATCGCAAGAGCCTACAATGTTCTGAATCTTGAAATCCTGCAAAATGCAATCAGAAAATTTCATTACTAGACTGTATAAGTACTTTCAATGAAACCAAACGAATTGCCTGCTCAGAACAATACAGTGTATGTTAGAGAGATAGATCATTGAGTACCTTGAACTTTGCAGGAAAGCCAAGCTTTTGAACAATCCGAGCGTACTGAACAACAACAAAAAGAGTTATTTAACATAATAGAACAAAACACCTACTGAAATTATATCAGGTTTATGACTAAAGTGTTCCTAAAACAAGAAAGAAAAGCAGACTGTATTGAGAGAGGAACTAGTTTACCTTTCTCGCAGCAAGCTTTGAAAGATGTTCACTCTTAGCTCCGGTACACACCTAACAGTGGACAACATAAACGCCATGTTAAAACAAGAACATTGTAGATCGAGAAAAGTGACCACATATGCTATATGCCAATATAACATACCATTTTCCCAGAAGCAAAGATCAACGCTGTAGTCTTTGGCTCTCTAATCCTCATGATTACTGCAGCGAAACGCTGGAGCAAGAAACACAAGGAAGATTAAACTATATCCAAAGCATAATTAGTTTAGAAGTTCCTAGAACCGATCATGTTCAGAAAAAAAAAACCCTATAAACTCTGACATATGTGTAAAAGAATCATTTCATATATCAATACAGAGCTGTAGAAAGACTATATTGTCTCCCAAAAGTTTTGAATCATTATTAAAAAAATTCAGGTCCAATCAAAATGGACTATTAGTAAAAGAGAAACGAATGCAAACCTTGGGGTTATATTCAGCATTCCTAGCCTGCAAAGCTATGGCTTTGAGATCAAGCTTGCAGTCTAAGTTCACTGTGGAGACAATGTTTCTGAAACAAACAAAGAGACATAAGTTGAACTCATATAAGTCTCAACAATCAAAAATACAGACAAAGGGAGAACTCACTGAAGAGTTGGAATAATCCCTGAAGGATGTTTCATAAGGTCAACTGGCTGGCTCCCTTCCATTCCTTGTTCAGCCATTCTCTATCATACACAAATCGTAAACACACAAAAAAAAATGTCAGCTACTAGATCTCCAAACAGACAGTATAATTGAAATTCTAGAGCCGACAAAACATCCACGAGCCAGATGGTTTAAGTTTCAACACTTGAATTCAATGACCATCAAAAGGGTTTCGATAACTGATTCTAGAAAGAAAGAGCTTATATAATTGATTCACAATCAGACAAGAACAGCTTTTGTCTGAGATCTGAGATCCAGTTCGAACGGAAACTCAAAGGGTACGACCAAATTGAAACCAGATCCGAGTGATTGAACCCATAAGAAACAGAGGGTGAGAATCAAAATCAGACCTTTGGATAGTTTGCAAATCTGAAATCTCAAATCTAGGGTTTCGTAACCCCCAAAAGATTTGAAAAAGGACAAGGCTTTATATATATACAAAGGAAGAGAGATTTAGAGAGGGAAAAGAGGTTTGTAATTTGTAAATTTGTGATTTATAAAGGAAGAGAGACTCGTTTCTATATCGCTCCCTCTCTGCCTTTGGCTCTCTCTCTTTGGGGATGAGGTTATGTTCTGTCTGTGAGGTCGCGTTTTAGATCTGAGGAGCCTTAAGACATCCTTTATACGTATATATACTTTCCTAAACTACCCCCTTAATCTATATGTCAGATGAGGGTAGTTCAGGGAAAACAGTCGAGAATTCTAATTTTACTGTCTTTGCTGGAATTTTAGGTCACCGACCACTCTTTGTCTGCCACGTATGATATTACAAGCTATTGTCTATTTAGATTTAGATGTATTCAAATTGAAAATTAGAGTGATTTGTACTAAAGTTATTGAACTTGTGATTTTAAATAATAGTGAATTTTAGAAAAAAAAATTCTGTTAAAATGTTTTGGTAGTTTTAGTTTAGTGATAAATTTTTGAGAAATTGCTAGTAATAACATAAGTAATTTTATTTTTCTCCTAAGTTTGATACCACTTTTCAAATTTACATTTAATGAATGACTATTTTCAAAAATATCTTAATTTTTTGATGAAAATAGACTTAACTATATTTTTTAAATATTTATAAAAAATTTAGAAACTCAACCTAACCCCTTTAACATTAAACCATAAACAATAATCACGTGTAAACTTAAATGTTAATATTTTTTTGATAGTGTATATTTTTGAAAAGTGGTATTTAACTTATGATATTCTTGGCAATTTCTTTAAGTTAAGTACCATTTTGAAAAAATACACACTATCATAAATATATTAACATTTGAATTTACACTTTAGTGATTATTGTTTAGAGTTTAGTGTTAAAGGGGTGAAGTTGACTTTCTAATTTTTTATAAATATTTTTTAAAAATTAATTAAGTCTATTTTCATAAAAAATGTTAAGGTATTTTTGAAAATAGTCATTCATTAAAGGTAAATCTGAAATTTGCTATCAAACTTAAAATAAAAGTGAAATTTCTCCTAATTTTTAAGTATTTTAATTAAAATTAAAGTAAAGTATAATTTATCCGCAATATTTTTTTTGAACAGCACCCAAAATCTTTTCAAAACTCGTTAAAAATCAAATTTTCTCTAATATTAATTTAAATACACGCTTAGTTATCTATAAATGATGTTGTATCTACTATTTTCTATAATAAATTAAAATCTCAAACAATTTAAGATGTTTATTAACTATTTTGCATTTTCCTTCGGAAACAAGTAAACTTTATATAGAATTCATGTTCCAAGCTTGTTGCATTGCAATGAGAAGAACGTACAACTAAGAGCATCCACATTACTGAACCTCCCCTTCACGATTTCCAATGTGAATTTTATAAATTTTTATTTATTTTTCTGTTTGATTATTTTTTTTAAAAAAAAAAATTAATCAACTAACCAATCGCGGGCCGCCACGTGTCGTGGAGCCCGCGAAACAGTGTTGAACCCGTCTCTTACCGGTGAACTTTTCTGAACCCCATTCAACACTGTTTTAATATTATATATTATTATTTTTTTGAAAAACGTGTGAACCCCTCTCCTGAACCTCTAATGCAGATGCTCTAAGACTTTAAGCATCAATATTTAGATATAATTCACACCAAATTATTAAAAAAACATTTTCATTGGTCCACTAGTTTTAAGTTTGGTTGATTTTTACTTACGGGTGCAACAGTATATGTTCGATTCTTAAGTCCCGACCTTCTCTTTTTAGTCTTTTTGATAATAACTTAGAGAATATGACAGGTTTTGAATCTTTTATTGATATTCCTAGTTTCCTTGTTTTGAATCTGACATGTTCCTCTTTTTCTTTTTCAGTTCGTATTATATTAGTGTCAATTCAGATTAATGGTCCAATATTCTTGAAATTTACTTAAACATATCATTGATTAAGTTTCAATGTTTTACTTGTGTCATCTACTTTGGAAACATCTTATGATGCATGTTCTGGTAGTAGCTCTGTATAGTGTCTGTAAAAATGATTTAACCAAATTAAAATAGGTGTCATAGGCTCTCTCTCAAAACCATAAAATTGGATTTTGAATCGTTATTTGTAACAAAAGCAGTGTTTAAATTTGCATGATGCAGATAGATGGAGACTCGATTGACATGTTAATGGCTTTCAACCATGACGGAGATGCTTATATGTCAGTGCTCTTATACGCTTCTTGGTGCCCCCTTCTTTACTTATTAGTCTTTCGACAAAAAATGAAGGTAATACGTGCTCTGAGCCCTAAGTTTGATATGTTGAGTTCCATGTTCCCTCATATACACCACCTAGCTGTGGATCATTCTCAAGCACTACCATTGTAAGACGCCTACTTATTACTTTTTTAAGACTACATATTCTATTCACATACTAGTTAGTATGGCTACGAAGTGGATTGAATGACTTACATCAAAAAGTGTGGTTACTTATATTTTACTTGGGAATAAATAAATCTTAAAATTTCTTCTTAAACTTTTCATAATTTCCACCATATAAAGTGGTTTTGATAGACAAATTAAGTTGTTCCATAATCAGATTTTTTTTTTTGTTGATATAGGATCCGTTTGTCAAGATGAAGCGAGAATGATGATATGTGTGTATGCTGTTACTTTTTCTTACATTTCATTTGATTTATATCTGTTGGTCACAATATAGGTTAGCTAGTTCGCCATTACCATGGCTCTTTTGTGTAATTGTCTCATTAGTGGGTTCTTTTCCATGTGGTTAGCCATCTTTTCCTTTGTCTTACTAGCTTGTTTCATTAACTGATTTGCTGTAGTGTCTTCTTAAGGTATGGTATCCATAGCCTACCTTCAATCCTGATGGTAAATCAAACTTCAAAGGCGTGATACCATGGTAGAAAGGATCTTACATCCCTGATTGAGTTTTATGAGGAATCAACATGTGATATTCACCAGACCACGTATTGGCTAAAAATTTTCATTTTGAAAATTTTAATAAATAATAATTGATTATTTTTTTGGTTTTTCAAATCTCAAACATGTTCAGTATGTGGCTGAACCGGAACCAACAACCAGCTTAGAAAATTTGTACTAAAGTTACTTAACTTGTGATTTTAAATACTAGTGAATTTAAGAAAATTTGTTATACTGTTAAAATGTTTTGGTAGTTTTTACTTTAGTGATAATTTTTTTAAGTATTTTAATTTAAATTACAATAAAGTATAATATGCCCATAATGTTTTTTTTTGTATTGTACTCATAATCTTTTAAAAACTTGTTAAAAATCAAAATTCTCCAATAGTAAATTAAATACACGCTTAGTTATCCATAAGTGACGTTATATCTACTATTTTCTATAGTAAATTGAAAATCTCAAACAACTCAAGATGTCTATCGACTATTTTGCATTCTCCTTCAGAAACAAGTAAACTTTAAATAGAATTCATGTTCCAAACTTGTTGCATTGCAATGAGAAGAATGCACTGGGCTAAAGCCCATAAAACCAAGGTTTTAGACGCCAATATTTGGATATATTTCAGGGGCACCAAATTATTGAAAAACGTTTTCATTGGTGTAGTGGTTTTAAACTTTGTTGGGTTTTACTTACGGGTGAAACAATGCATGTTCAATTCTTAAGTACTTACAAGGTTTTAAATTTTAAGATTCTTATTCATTTTGATTATAACTTAGGGGGTCTTATTGGATTTAGGATTTGAGAGGATTTTATTTTTTTCTCAAATCCCATCTTATTGTATGTAGCATTTATAAATTCCATGTGAAATTCAAGCTTATTGAATTAGTCATTTGTATAAGTTCTTCCAAATTTTAGCTTATTGGAAAATAGGGATTTTGTCAACAAAATCCATCAAATGAGATTTGATGGGGTTTGAATGATATTTTCTAGTGTAAAAACAACAATTGAAATACCACCTCCTATGATGGTATTTGAAACTTTTTTAAAATTAGAAAAATTTTCTTCGCATTTTTAAATTGAAAATTAAATTGTTTGAAATGAAATAAAAATTATTTAAAAATTAACTTTTAATTTTTTTAATAATTTTATATATTTCATAAAACGATATTAATATTAAATTATAATAATTTTTAAAAAATAAGAAAATGATTTAAAATAAATATTTAAAATTTAAAAGTTTTTTTCAAAAACTCTGAAATTTCTTCAAAACCACATAAAACTTGTAACAAATCTTTTTAAGATTTACTCAAATCTCAGATTTTTTTGGATTTACTCAAATCTTGAATTTTCTTAAATACTTAGTTCAATAAGCTCCCTTAGAGAATCTCACAGGTTTTGAATATTTTATTGATAATCTTAGTTTCCTTGTTTTGAATATGACATTCTCCTTTCTTTTTTCCAGTGTGTGTTATATTAGTGTGAATTCAGATTATTGGTCCATTATTCTTGAAATTTACTTAAGTCATATCATTGATTAAGTTTTAGTGTTATACTTGTGTCATCTACTGTGGAAATATCTTATGAGTCATGAACATTAACAAGACAAAACCCTTTATTTTTATTTTACTATCAATGAACAAATTTTGGAAACTTTTCTGAAACCTAGGACAAAATTTACATAGGAAGATCGAGAAAGGGTTGTTAACGAGAATCGTAACTATCATATAAGCAAAGACTTGCATATTGTGTGCTGATGGAGAGAGAGAGAGAGAGTTGGTGAGACGAACAAAGGAGGATGAAAAATACGCAAGATTTTTTAACATTCATACTATCCAAATAGTCGACTTAAGAGCCTAAGCCCATTATAAAGCCCACAACCTAAGCAAGAGAACTGCATTAAACCAATTGCAGGCCAAACAAATTCAAACCAAGAAATTAGAATCGAAACCAAAATAAATTTTGGTTAAAATTTTTCCCTTACCGCTTGATCGGCAAAAGTTATCACGTTTTAAAACTGGTTCAAACCAAACTATTTGAGGATAAGAAAAATAAATTTCAGGTTGTGGACCTATGGTTAAGATATGTTTAAGTAGCAGGGAAAATCAAGGCATATACGTGGTACATTTACAATGGATGGATCAATATAACACAACGTGGTCCTGTGTATGGTCTCAATTACTGTGATATTTAGCTGAGGGTTCTGACGATTAAAAGGGAGTTTCATTTCGTGAAACGTTTTCTAGGGTTTGTTCATAGTTTGGATCAGATCAGCAATTTACTAGACGAGATTATTTTCCACTTCGGATCATTCCTCTTGGTGAAAGGGGTTTCACAACTGGTCTCTCTAAAAGGTGGCATATTCTATCTTCCATTATACATGACCATCTTCATTTTGATGGCTCCCGGGAGGATTTAAAGTACTTTGTGGATTGAGTAATGGCCTCTGCCATCAACCACCCGTGTAAGGAAGTTCTCTACAAAATGGTGTTCTAAGGATAATACTGAGTCTATTCATTATGATCATATCAACAGTTGTTATGTGATGTGCTGAAACGTGTTGTCTTAGGATAAGAGACTAAGAAGGAGTATATTCACATCCTTTTGAAGTTTTCAATTGCAAGATAACTTATAAAACATGAAAATGCAAAAGGGGAATTTATTTATTACAAGATTGATAAAGAAAAATAAGTGGTAATAAGCGGTTAAAGCAAATGAAAAATAGTCGATCTAAATAAAATGAGTCTATGTTTTATTGGCTTTTCAACAGTTACATATAAATTTCTATTATCAAACAAGTAATATACAAATTTTCTAAAAAGTTGAATTAAAAAAATTATAGTGAAACAAGAAAAAGAAGTAAGTAGAAGAAAAAAAAAGTAAAAAATAAATTAGGCGGAAACTTATAAAACCTGAAATACAAAAAAGAAAATTATTTATCACAATATTGATAAAAAAATATATATGTGATCATGTTACTTCAAATTAAACATATCATTTCAAATGATCTTAATGATATGATGATATATTCTATTTGTTTTACAAAGTACACATACATTTCTTTTATTAGTAATAAATAATTTCCTTTATTTTTTTTGAAATACGAACAATAAAACTATTTATCACAGTATTAATAAGAAGAAATATGTGATCATAAGTGTTAAGGCAAATGAAATATATCATTTCTAACGATTTCAAAAACATGATGATATATTTCCACAAATTACACATAGATTTCTATTATTATCAATCAAATAATAAATAATTATCCTCTAAAAAACTTTGAAATATACTTATACATAAGAAATATGAGATTAAACAGTCAAAACAAATGAAATATATTATCTTTAACGATCTCAATAACATGATGATATATTCTATTTGTTTTCACAAATTACCCATAAATTTCTATTATCAATCTTGTGATAAAAAAATTTACTTTTCTATTTTGAAAAATTTAAAGGAGTTTATTCAGATTTTTTTTTTTGGGGGGGGGGGGAGTTCACCCTCTAATAACCAATAAAATTTGTCAAATCATAAAGTATTAATGAAAAAACTAAAAATAATATTAATTACAAGGAAAAGGAAAAAAACTTTGACGTTGTTAACGCTACCGTCAGCAAAATTTGAACCCCAAATACTAAACGTCGTCAACAAAATCATAAACTCTAAAAACAAAGACCCTAAACTCTAGGGTTTAAAGGTTTAGGGTTTTACGGTTAACCTTAAAGTCTAATGTTAAGGGTTTACCTTAGGATTTAGAGTTAAGGCTAAGGATTTAGGGTCTAAGTTTAGGGTTAAGGTTTAGGCTTAGGGTTTAGCATTAGGGTTTAGGGTTAGGGTATAGGGTTTAGGGTATAGTCTTAGAGTTTAGGGTCTAGGGTTAGGGTTTAGTGTCTATGGTTAGGGTATAGGGTTTATGGTCTAGGTTAGGGTTTAGTCTTAGGGTTTAGGGTTAGGGTTTACGGTCTAGGGTTTATGCTTAGGCTTAGGATTTAGGGTCTAAGTTAGGGTTAGGGTCTAGGCTTAGGATTTAGGGTTAGGGTTTAAGTTTACGGTTAGGTATAGGGTTAGGTTTTAGGGTTAATTCTTTACCCTAAATCCTAGCGTCAAGGTTTAGGGTCTAGACATAGGGTTTAGTGTTAAGGTTTAGGGTTTAGGGTTAGGGTTAGGGTTTAAGTTTAGGGTTAATTCTATACCCTAAGCCCTAGGGTTAGCGTTTAGGGTTAGTTCTATACCCTAAACCCTAGGGTTAGGGTTTAGGGTTTAGAGTTAGGGTTTAGGGTTTAGGTTTAGGGTTTAGACAAAGGGTTTAGGTTCTAGAATTAACCCTAGGGTTTTAAGGTTTAGGGTATAGGGTGGGTATAGGGTTTACGGTCTAGGATATAAGGTTAGGGTTAGACTTAGGATTTAGGGTCTAGGTTTAGGGTTAGGGTCTAGGCTTAGGGTTTAGGGTTTAGGTTTAGGGTTAGGGTTAATTCTATACCCTAAGCCCTAGGGTTAGGGTTAGGATCTCGATATAGGGTTAGGGTTAGTTCTATACCCTAAACCCTAGGGTTAGGGTTTAGGGTTAAGATTTAAGGTTAACCCTAGGGTTTAGGGTTTAGTCATAGGGTTTAGGGTTAGGATTTACGATCTAGGGTTTAAAGTTAGGCTTAGGATTTAGGATCTAGGTTTAGGGTTAGAGTCTAGGGTTAGGCTTTAGGTTTAGGGTTAGGGTTAATTCTATATCCTAACCCTAGGGTTAGGGTTTAGGGTCTACACATAGGGTTTAGGGTTAGGGTTAATACTATACCCTAAACCCTAGGGTTAGGGTTAATTCTATACCCTAAACCCTAGGGTTAGGGTTAATTCTATACCTAAACCCTAGGGTTAAGGTTAATTATATACCCTAAACTCTAGTGTTAGGGTTAGGATTAGGGTTTAGGGTTTTAGGTTAATTCTATTCCCTAAATCCTAGGGTTAGGGTTAGGGTCTAGACAAAGGTTAGGTTTTAGGGTTTAGGGTTTAGGGTTTAGGGTTAACCCTAGGATTTAGGGTCTAGTATTAACCCTAGGTTTTAGGGTTAGGTTTAGGTTAATTCTTTACCCTAAATCCTAGGGTTAAGGTTTAGGGTTTAGACATAGGGTTTAGTGTTAAGGTTTAGGGTTTAGGGTTTAGGTTTAGGGTTTATTCTATACCCTAAGCCCTAGGGTTAACCCTAGGTTTAGGTTTAGGGTTTAGGGTATAGGGTTTAGGGTCTAGTCTTAGGGTTTAGGGTCTAGGGTTAGGTTTTAGTGTCTATGGTTAGGGTATAGGGTTTACGGTCTAGGTTTAGGTTTAGTCTTAGGGTTTAGGGTTAGGGTTTACGGTCTAGGGTTTATGCTTAGGCTTAGGATTTAGGGTCTAGGCTTAGGATTTAGTGTTAGGGTTTAAGTTTACGGTTAGGTATAGGGTTAGGTTTTAGGGTTAATTCTTTACCCTAAATCCTAGGGTTAAGGTTTAGGGTCTAGACATAGGGTTTAGTGTTAAGGTTTAGGGTTTAGGGTTAGGGTTAGGGTTAATTCTATAACCTAAGCCCTAGGGTTAGGGTTTAGGTTAAGGTTAGGGTTAGTTCTATACCCTAAACCCTAACCCTAGGGTTTAGGGTTAGGGTTAATTCTATACCCTAAACCCTAGGGTTAGGGTTTAGGGTTTAGAGTTAGGGTTTAGGGTTTAGGTTTAGGGTGTAGACATAGGGTTTAGGTTCTAGAATTAACCCTAGGGTTTAAGGTTTAAGGTATAGGGTGGTATAGGTTTACGGTCGAGGATATAGGGTTTTAGGTTAGGCTTACGATTTAGGGTCTAGGTTAGGGTTAGGGTCTAGGCTTAGGGTTTAGGGGTTTAGGTTTAGGGGTTAATTCTATACCCTAAGCCCTAGGTTAGGGTTTAGGGTTTAGGTTTAGGGTTAATTCTATACCCTAAGCCCTAGGGTTAGGGTTTAGGATCTCGATATAGGGTTAAGGTTAGGGTGAGTTCTATACCCTAAACCCTAGGGTTAAGGTTAATTCTATACCCTAAACCCTAGGGTTAGGGTTTAGGGTTAAGATTAGGGTTAACCCTAGGGTTTAGGGTTTAGTCATAGGGTTTAGGGTTAGGATTTACGGTCTAGGGTTTAAAGTTACGCTTAGGATTTAGGATCTAGGTTTAGGGTTAGAGTCTAGGGTTAGGCTTTAGGTTTAGGGTTAGGGTTAATTCTATATCCTAAACCCTAGGGTTGGGGTTTAGGGTCTAGACATAGGGTTTAGGGTTAGGGTTAATTCTATACCCTAAACCCTAGGGTTAGGGTTAGGGTTTAGGGTTAATTCTATACCCTAAACCCTAGGGTTAGGGTTTAGGGTCTAGACAAAGGTTAGGTTTCAGGGTTTAGGGTTTAGGGTTAACCCTAGGATTAGGGTCTAGTATTAACCCTAGGCTTTAGGGTTAATTCTTTACCCTAAATCCTAGGGTTAAGGTTTATGGTCTAGACATATAGTTTAGTGTTAAGGTTTAGGGTTTAGGGTTAGGGTTAGGGCTTAGGTTTAGGGTTAATTCTATACCCTAAGCCCTAGGGTTAGGGTTAGGGTTAGGGTTAGTTCTATACCCTAAACCCTAGGATTAGGGTTAGGGTTAATTATATACCCTAAACCCTAGGGTTAGGGTTTAGGGTTTAGAGTTAGGTTTTAGGGTTAGATATAGGGTTTAGGTTCTAGAATTAACCCTAGGGTTTAAGGTTTAGGGTAGTAGGTGGGTTATAGGGTTTACGGTCTAGGGTATAAGGTTTAGGTTAGGCTTAGGATTTAGGGTTATGGGTTAGGGTTAGGGTCTACGCTTAGGGTTTAGGGTTTAGGTTTTAGGGTTAGGGTTAATTCTATACCCTAAGCCCTAGGGTTAGGTTTAGGATCTCGATATAGGGTTAGTTCTATACCCTAAACCCTAGGGTTAGGGTTAGGGTTAATTCTATACCCTAAAACTAGGGTTAGGGGTTTAGGGTTAGATTTAGGGTTAACCCTAGGGTTAGGGGTTTATCATCGTGTTTAGGTTAGGATTTACGGTCTAGGTTTAAAGTTAGGCTTAGGATTTAGATCTAGGTTTAGGGTTAAGGTCTAGGGTTAGGCTTAGGTTTTAGGGTTAGGGTTAATTCTATATCCTAAACCCTAGGGTTAGGGTTAGCGGTCTAGACATAGGTTTAGGGTTAGGGTTAATTCAGGGTTATTCTATACCCTAAAACCCTAGGGTTAGGGTTAATTCTATACCCTAAACCTTAGGGTTAGGGGTTAATTTTATACCCTAAACCCTAGTGTTAGGGTTAGGGTTAGTTATATACCCTAAACCCTAGTGTTTAGGGTTATGGTTTATGGTTTAGGGTTAATTCTATACCCTAAACCCTAGGGTTAGGGTCTAGACAAATGTTAGGTTTTAGGGCTTAGGGTTTAGGGTTAACCCTAGGATTTAGGGTCTAGTATTAACCCTAGGCTTTAGGGTCTAAGGTTATGGTTAAGGTTAGGGTTTAGGGTCTAGAACCCTAAACGTTACGATTAACCCTAGACCCTAAACCCTAGAATTAACCCTAAACCCTAGAATTAACCCTAAACCCTAAACTCTAGGGTTAACCCTAACCCTAAACCTAGACCCTAAACTCAAACCCTTAACCGTAGACATTAAACCCTAACTTTAGACCCAAAACACTAGGATTAACCCTTAACCCTAAACCTAGACCCTAAATCCAAGGTTTATACCTAACCTTAAGCTTAGACTCTAAACTCTAAGGTTAACCCTAAGGTTTAGGGTTTAAGGTTAGAGTTTAGAGTTTAGGGTGTAAGATCTAGTCTTAGGTTAGGGTTAACCATAGGGTTTAGAGTCTAGGCTTAGAGTTTAGGATTCTTAGATCTAGGTTTAGAGTTAAGATTAATCTTAGAGTTTAAGGTTAGAGCTTAACCCTTAATTTTAAGGGTCTTAGAGTTAGGGTTCAAGGTCTATGGTCTTAGGGTTAGGATTTAGTGGTCTAGGCTTAGGGTTAGGGTTAACCCTAGTGTTAGGGTCTAGAGTTAGGGTTCAAGGTCTAGGATCTAAGATTAGGGTTTAGGGTTAAGGTTAATCTCAGGGTTTAGGATTTAGGATTAATTATAGGGCTTAGGATCTAGGGTTAAAGTTAATCCTAGAGGTTAAGATTAACCTTAGGGTTTAGGGTTTAGGGTCTAGGGTTAATCATAGGGTTAGGTTTTAACCCTAGGATTTTAGGATATAATGTTAGGGTTTAGGGTCTACGCTTAGGGTTAAGATTAAGCCTAAAGTTTAAGGTTAAGGATAACCCTAGAATTTAGGGTTAGGGTTTAAGATTAGGGTTAACCCTAGTGTTTAAGGTCTAGAATTATGTTTTAGGGTTTCGGATTAAGGTTTATGGTTAGGGTTAACCCTTGGTTTAGGGTTTAGGGTTAAAGTTAACCCTAGGATTTATTGTCTAGGGTTAGAGCTTAGGGTTAGGGTTTAACCCTAGGTTTTTAAAGTTTTAGAGTTTAACATTAAGGTTTTAGAGTTTATTATATGTATACATATATGTATATGTGTATTAAATTTGTATGTGTATATGTGTATATAAATGTATATGTATGTATGTATAAGTGTATATATTGGTGTATATGTGAATGTATATATATGTATATATGTGTGTATGTATACGTGTATATGTATATATGCATATGTATATATGTATATAATGTGTATGTATGTATATATGTATATATATATATATATATAAGCATATGTACATGTGTATGTGTATACATATATATCTATATGTGTATGGATTTATATGTATATATGCGTTAAATGTATATATATGTGTATGTTTATGCATATATATATATATATGTATAAAATATATGTATGTAATATGTATGTACGTCTACATATATACTACTCTAACGGTTTCAATTAAAAATGGTATGTTTTATTTATTTTTCACTAAGCGTGTAAACAAAACAATCATATTACCTCTTAACGATAAATTAATTGACAGAATAATATGTTTAATTAGATTTATACTATGCAATTAGCTTTTCGTTATTAATCATAAAATACATAATATCAACCAAAACAATTAAAACAAAACTTACAGAGGTAAATTCAGAGTCGATTGTTTTAGCTATTGTTGATAGATCTACAGAAGCCATAGCAGATTCATTAGAACATCAATAAATATGTAAAGGGAAATAGAAAAGAAAATAAAATTTTCAGTTGGCTCTTACAGATCTTTTGGAGGTTGTTGTTGACCTGAAAATGGAGACATGCCACCGATTGTAGGACGAAAGCATCCCTTTATTAGCTCTACAGTTCATCTTCTTCTCCTCTCAATAGAACATAGTTTCAAAGATTAAGGTTTGTTGACCTGAAAAAAGATTGGAAAGAGGAACTATCAGAACAACAACTCCAGAGTAAATAAGATTACTGGCAGACAGATAAGCAACAAAACCATCTTTGACAATAGGTTTCTCTCAAGTCCTGATCTGTTGGCCTGAAAGTGTCCAAAGGGAACCTAACAACAGAACAACAAGCAGGTCAATGTAAAGGAAACAATCAATGATTCTAGCAATAACAATCAATCATTCCAGTTCCAGCAACATATCTTCTAGTTTTTGTGGCTTTTCATCAGACGATAATTGTTTACACTTACTCCACTGTTAGGCAAATATGTTAGAAAAGAACAAACTACTTCGCAACTAAATATCCAAAATATGAGATTAGCTATCTGAGCACCATAAAGAACTTAATTATCTTCCTAACATGATCTAACAAGACAAAGTTGAAAAAAAACAGAAAGAAGATAAAATGTACCTTGTTTATACTCTTGCTCTCCAAGTTCATCCATGGCAGAGTATTATTGTACCTGAAAAACGGACAAAACTAAACAGAAAAGCATTATTATGATTTCAATGTGTAAACTTCCACCAACAAATTTACAGAAGAAAAAAAAGCCTTCAAGTTGGTGACTGCTAAGAGCAAAACAGAATCGTTTACTTGCAGAACAAAAATAAACTTTATTTGAATGCAGAATGAATTTTCCATGTACTATATAATAAAACTAACCACTGGTATACACGTTGATTCACTGTTGTAGAGATTGTGTGAAATATATCCTAAAACTTTCTGTCGCCAACAAGTGCCCCTCTTCTAATGACATTCATACAAACGGCATTGGAATGTAAACACAAAACTGAGACCTCTTTGTAACCAAGAAGAGAAAATAAACCAACCTGCCATTAAATAAAGAGTCTATGGTCAGTCAATCAACAATATGACACTTATAAATGCAAACTGGACTATGTCATATGACTCATATCGAATAGACCATCGAGTTACAAAACCCCCACACTCGATTTCAAGTTTATATGATACCAGGTTCTCACTTCTCAGTATCTTCCCACTTACAAAGACTCTGCTTCATCCTTTTCAACTTGCATAGTTTTATCTAACTAACAACTCCTTTCCGAGTTTCAGGTATTAATATGAAAGTCCAAAGAGAAACTATGGCAGCTAAGGTTTCCATTTTTAGTTTAGGAGACTTACTTTTTCAAAATAAATCGCTAGTGATCCATACAACACCATGTTACGGGTTGAAGAAACTTGAGCCAGCCATGTTAATAGCAACGAGCACCAATACAGAAGTGATTACACTGAACCACAGTAATGCTAATCCTGAAATTAGAAAGAAAGCAGCCATGGAAGCAAATCATAATAAGACAGAACCTCGATTTTACCTCCATTATCAGAACTCGGGTTTTCACTTCTTGGTTGAGATTTTGACTCTCCGTAGCCTTTGAGGGTAGTGGTGACACGCTTGCTTCATCTTCATAAAGTTTGTTCCAGCTTCTGATGAATATAATAACATTGATCAATGCTTTGATCCTTTTGCTCTCAGAGTAAAAACAGAGAGAGAGCAGAGAGACAAGAGATGAGAGATGAGAGATTTGGTCTTATAGTGTTGGCTACAGATGGTAATATTACCGTTGGTTCCTTCTGGTAAGATGAGCTTATTAAAAGGTAAAAATAATAATTACTTTGGTTTCTTCAAAGACAGTACAGAGGTCAGAAGGTAATAATTAAACAAAGAAACTCAACGATAATATAATCTCGGAATATGGGTAAGTGTGTTCACACCTTATCTTCTTTTTCACCCAATTACTTGTTTGTATCTTTAAAAACTAAGAATGAACATGAAATTTATTTATGGATTCAAATATTCTCTCTTCGAACATTGACAATTGTGAATGAATCATTAAATTTACAAACTATACCAATTTCTAAACGATGATCTCTTCTGTTATACTCTTTCTGTTTCATAAAGTTATATATTTTAAAAAAAATATTTCAACAAAAATAGTTTTTGTATTTTAATGCATATTTTATCCAATAATGATTAATTACCAACTTTAAAAAACTTAACTATACTTGTTAGATTTTTATTGGTTAAAATTTATATATAAAAAATTATGTATTTATTAGATGTTTATTAGTATGTACGAAAAGTTTAAAAATATGTATTATATGGAAACAGAGAGAAATTATATTACAAGATTGTGTATTTTTCACTTTAAGTAATTATAACACTATTATCATTTTTCATGCATTTATAGAAAGTGTTTATTGGCAACAAAATAATAACTCCAAAGTGTTTACAAGACGAATTAGTGTAATCTAAAACCAATGAAATTTTAGATAGAACGTTGTAGAATTATTATTTTTATTTGAGATAAATTTATTAGTTTTTTAAATGAAATTTCTCCATCATGAGAAAATCAAATTCTTGTTTGGTTTAAAAAGGTAAAGTAAAAAAAAATGGTTTTAGAGGGTATTATTTTGTTGGTTCGCTTTAGGCGCCTATAAGACTTGGCTTCTTCTCACACTGAACACCTCTTCAGAGTGTAGCAGAGTTACAACTTTAAGCAGTCTTTAAGTTCAAGACGTTCACCGAGTAAGAGAAGAATCAATCAAAGTTCCAAAAGAGTATTCAACCAAATATGCAAAGCTTATGTACAGACAACAACAAAATAAAAAAACAGGTTAAGGTTGAACCATTGTTTCATGACCATATCAAAAGCTTTCATTGCCTCAGGAAACATGTTTTTTTTTCAGTTTGTATCAGTCGATGGATTGCTGCTGCCTTGGGAGGACGAGAACAACCTGCTAAACAGCCACGGGATTGAGAATTCGAGCCCTTCACCTTCATCGCTCTCCTCTTCTTCTTGCTCAGAGTGGTGACTTCCATCGCTATTCTCACTTCCTTGGCTGCTTGTAGAAGAAGAAGTCTCACCGTTACCATTTGGTTCTGTTGTTGCAGACTCCGTCTTTGAGTCATCTGAAGGTAACTGATACCTACAAACCGGGCACGAACAATGAAGCTCAAGCCATGGGAGCAAACAGTCACCATGAAACTTGTGCTTACAAGGCATCTCTTTCGCTTCCATCCCAATCTCAAAATCATCCAAACACACTGAACACTGCAGAGTATCCTCTTCGACTTTCACACTAGCCAAAGCCTCAACGGCTTCTTTACGAGCTGGAGGTGTTCCATGATCTGTTGGGATCATTGTCTGCTAAACGCTGAAGCAGGGCTTCGAATCCAGGACCGATGAAATACTCACTCAAAGAACCAGCAGGCGCAACAGAGCTTTGGATCATGATCACGCGTCCTCTCTCTCTCCACCACCACCACCATCTCCGTTGCTCTCAGGTTCAAGTGTTGACACTGCTTCTGCTCCATGAAGTAATCGTATAACCGAAACGGAACGTCTTCCCCTTCTCCTAAGAGTCTCTTGGAGCTGAGAATCCTCATCGTTTCCAGCTTCATTAATGAGTGTGCAAAGTCACAGAGTTGCATCAAGAGAGAAGAGTTTGAATATGGAGAGTTGTTGTTCCTCTTCCTCAGCATCTCTTCAACAACCCACTTGCACAAAAGGGACATTTGATCTCAGCTTCCATTAGTGGATCCACAGTTCGAGAAACACATGTGGCACCAGTACCTTGTCGTTGCGATTGCTTCTTCCTCCATGGTTGATTCCTCCTGTTCAAAGCCAAAACAAACACTCAGCTTTAACAAAGCAACTTCACAAAAAAAAAAAAACAGTGAATCTAGTTGTAATACAAATCAGAGGAGAGAGCTAACTAGTTTCAAACCCCTAAAGTACAAGTCATCCATCGATCATACTACATGTTGTTATGGTTCTTGGTCCGGCAGGTTCCATTTATTACCCCCCCAAAACTCACAACAAAAATCAATAAAAACAGAAAGTAAGCACCTTTCCTTTCTTCTTCTTGTTCAAGAGCAGATGAATTTATGAATCCCACACCACAAAAGAAAAGAAAATAAAAGAGCAGAGAGCGCAGGAATTTCTGTTTTTTTTTCTTTTTTAAAAATAAAAAACGAAAGAAAGGGTTTAGGGTTGTGGGATTTGAATACATAGGGAAAGGGAGGAGGAAGACGGTAGATTCCTCCAGATCCTCTTCTTGTCATTTGTCAGCTGCTGACTGATTAAATCAGAGTGGACTTTTCCATTAATTAACTCGAGTATTAATTTAGATCAAGTAATGACTTTTCAAATAAAGATGACTGAAGCTAAACTCATGCATTTTTTTGGGTTTATTTTATTGCCTTTAATCCGCTCGACTTTCTCCTTTGGGCTTTAATTTTTTTTATATAGTTATTGTATGGGCTTACACGTTTCTTTTTAATTATAAAGAGCATTAAAGTTTCAAACGGTGCAAATTCGAACACAACAGTGTTCTTTTTATTTTCAGGTGTTCCAATAACAAGTTTTATTAGTGTATGCTTTAGAAAACTTAAACAATGGGTGGTTCTAGTTTCAAGTCGGAGAGCAAACTCGAGTACACCATGTCTCAATCTGATCTCCCAACATTCTTTCATACCATCTCTCCGCAAAATGCAACTTACAATCTTCTTCATGCTCATGAGCACAACCCACAAGATTCAATTCACCCTGGTTTATCCATATTTTTACTTTAAAGATTCATCTCAAACACACACAATGACGAACATATCAATGCCGGAATCTCCATACTCTATCCATTGCAACCCAAAAGCATTTCCATTTACATTAAAAGAAAAACCCGGAAAGAATCATATGATATGCGCATCAAGTAGATTCTGACTCTAATTCTAACCACATATCCCCCAAAAATAAATAAAATATTTTCATACATAATAAAATAATGAAAAAAACAAAAAAGTAGAAACTGTGCTTACTTGTCGCCAATATATAGAATCTCATCTTCTAGCAGGTGCTATATAATCTCCTTGTCCTTTGTGATTATTCCATGTCTTTTTAAATCCTAAACCTCAGCTAATGCAAAGCAGACAGTTCTCTGTTTACATGCTAAAATAGCACCACCGTTCTTGAATGGTGTTTGCTCATAAAGAAGATGAAGACATCCCCTGTTGCTTCAACCCTTTCTCTTCCTACAAAGAATTGAAAACGAGAAATGTCTCATTATATGTGACATACGAGAGAAGTAAGACATAGAAAGCCATGGAATAATGTTAAATCAATGGAGAGACTTAACATCAATTGCATGCAATGATCTGGATGTCGGGGATCTAATCTGAGAGGTTTCTGCAGCACATGGTGATCCATTGTTCTCAGCTGATAATGATTCATCTACAGAAGGATGAAAAAAATGGATTGATTGAGTGACTTCTTGAATGCTGTCAGCTGAAACTTCCCCCATTATTATTACTATGTAGTGTGTGTTATGTTATATCCTAAGTTACAATTACTAAGCGGTCCTGTTCTTTGTATCTACCACAAAGGGAGCAAAGGCTAGAGCAGAAAAGCATATAGCTTAATTTATCCCAGACTCAGTATACTGTATTGCATCCACTACAGCTCCTAAACCATTCAGAATAAGATTCAGGAAACTCTTTGGAGATGGACGCTCGAAAATACAGAAGAAAGGGTAAGCTTGACTAAAAAGAGAGTCACCTGTGTTACCTTTGGTGAAGTCATATTGGATTGGGCCTCTTCAAAAAGAGAGGTGTAGTAAGCAGGGTCATAGATAGAACCACCCAAGATTTCTTCAGCACCTGAACACTGCCTGTCTATAGCAGGAGTAGGTGGATTCAAGAAACTATTCTTAAATCAGAATCCGTTTCACGGGGGAGTGAAGTGTCGACAATAGAAGCTCCCAGCCTATAAATCTGAAACCACAAGAGTGAAGAAGAGATCCTCACAAAGAAGCCAATCATTTCCATAGCCATGGTCAGCTTCACGGAGAATATGAAGAATGTTCCATACGTCTCAGCTGAAATGCTCCTGCAACGTTGATAATTGATTGAGGCAACGTATGAACAAAATGTAAAGGTTAGTTCAGATTCACAAGAGCGATTACCAAATCTCTTCGGTGAAGAGGATGAACCAAGAGATATCAAGAAGAAGAGCACAGAAGAGAAGAACCGCGTAGGTGCGGCCGAGACTTTGGCTATTGCTTTCGATTGCAACAAGAGCGAACAAAGCAATCGCCAAGTTAATCAGTAAAACGCCATTGTATAATGCTCCTAGTGATCCAATCAGGGCGCAACCAATCTGGAAAAATAAATCGATGAACCCTAGACTCGATTTGAATCAACCTACGAAGAGAGAGAGAGAGAGAGGGGTGACGTACCTGGATGTAAATAAGGAAGACGGCGAGAGATTGGAGCTTAACGTAATCGCGAAGCCAAGGATGTATTCGATCTCGTAAAGAACCACAAAGCATCATCAATCAAACTCGTCCCTTCATAAATATCCACTAAACAACGGAGAGGGAGAGAGGAGGACGGCGGAGAAGAATCGACGGCGGAGTACAAACAGAGAGTTTGATTGGCGGGATCACATCGAGTCGAAGAAGATGAAAACTGGAGAATATATTCTCTCTTTCCACAGAAATTTAATATCTCTTTAAACCAAAATTTAAAATTAAAATTAAAATTATAATTAAAAACCAAGGGACGCTGGAATAACGCTTCTCTCTACCCACTAGGCCCACTCTTTTTTTTTATCCTTGTTTATAATTATAACTCTCCAAATTGAAAAACTCTTTTTAATTAGCCACATGTGATATAAATATAATATTGAGGAATTAAATAAGAATATATATATGACCAAAGCAGCTGCTTTCAACAAAGGATGAAAAAGTGCAACAGTTTGTTAGTATAGCCATCATCAAGGCATGAGCCACGTGAGAGTGTTCACTCACCACTTTGCTCAAAGGTTAGCTGGCATAACTACCTTTAATTGAAACACCAAAAGGTGTACACACAACAAACATTATATAGAGATAGCATACGACTTGATAAGGAGTAACAAGCTCAACAACTTTCTTGAGACAGAGATTAGATCTATCTGAAGATGAGAGAGACTTTGCTTGCACTGCATACTCATTTTAACACATTAAATATATATATGTCTCATTTTCTCATCTGTGTAAAGAGCTCTGATGGCTTTCCTGCTCCTCCCGTGTTGCCACCAAAGGCTGAGAACCCACCACCACCGGCTTGCCCTTGCCCTTGTCCTTGGCCAGCGAATCCCCCAAAACCACCACCTGTTTAAAAAGAAAGACAATGGTCCCAGATGTAATAACAGCATGACTGTATGTACAGATCGATGTATATGTATATATACCTCCTGATGCTCCGAAACCTCCACTATTAGGAGGAGCAAAGCTTCCAAACCCTCCGGAGCCTGAACCAAGTCCACCAAATCCACCTCCTCCTCCTCCTGGAGCAGCACCGCCAAAACCACCACCACTACCTGAGGCTAAGGCAGCGAATCCACCAGTTGGACTAGTAGAAGCACCTGCAAATCCCCTACCAGCTGATGCCATGGCGGCAAATCCACCAGTGGCACTAGAGCCAGCACCTGCAAAACCACCAGATGCTGGTGCATTTGGGAGGCCGCTTCCTGGGTTAGAGCCACCAAATCCGGTAGGAGAACCAAACGTAGCTCCTGGGAGACCAGCTCCTATCTGCCTCGACTGCCCAAATGAACCAAGTACCGATCCTAGAGCTTGCTGTCCTCCGCCAATCTGCGATGGTTGGCCAAATCCTCCCTGAGTGGGAGTTTGAGAAGGCGTTGTAGAAAACCCACCAAAACCTGTCGATTGAGATGGTTGAGGATTTTGAAAATTGAATGATGCAGGCCGGAATAGCTCGCCACTGGGGACTGTCATATTGAACGGATTACTTGTTGCTGTTGTAGCATTACCAAAGGGACCACCAAATGGATTTGATTTGGGAGCAGCCGGGTTTGGAGTTGACCCAAGCCCAAAACCTCCAAAACCACTCATACTAAGCTCAGTCGTCTGGCTAGCCTCTGGAGCTTCTTCGTCCATTTCATCTTCCTGTGTATCTACAGTGTCTTTTTTCTCACCCAATGGACTTGCGGAAGTTGAAAAGGATGCAGGGAAAGAGACAGGTGTAGGCGATGACTGTTGCGGCTGAGAAGTACCAGGCCAACTAAATGAAGGCGGAACCATACTTACAGGACCAGGCTGTGTCCCGGACGAAAATCCAGACAGGAACCCAGATGAACTGACTGGGGTTGTTACTGTAGTCTCTGAGGTCGAAATTTCACTTTTCACCGGCAGCAGCTCAGTCTGTGATGTTGTTGCCTTGGCTACAGGATCTGAAGTACTTCCCGTATTAAGAATTGAGGAACTTTGAGCCTCTGGTTTTTTAGGTTCTGAGACTGGCTCTGTAATGGACACAGAAGACAACGGGGTAGCAACTTGAGGAAACTTAAACGCGCCAAGAGCGGTAGAAGTAGTCGGGGCAGTCAACGATGAAGAGGATGATGAAAACAAACGATTACTGTCTGTTAGGGAACTGGTTGCAGAGACCAGACTAGTTGACGCTTGTGATGCTGTAGAAGATGGTGGAAATAACGAAGATTGGCCTGTTGAAGATGAGACAATTTCAGCGGACGATGAAGACGAAGCTGGTAACTTAAAAGAAAAACCAGCTGTAGGGCCAGGTGATGGAGAAGGTGTTGACGTGGCTGCCTGATTGAGATCTAAACTGGTACTGGTCAACGATTTACCAAATGGAACACTGATCCCCGTAGCTGAAACTGTAGATGTCGGTGCGACTGAAAATGTTTGTGGGACTAATGCTGAGCTGATGGGAATGGATGTTGGAACTGAAACTGACAATAACAGTGTCACTAACCATAAAGTTATCATACTTGAATATTATGTTAATCAAACGAAATAGACAGAGGACAAATTGTTGATAAAAAAAAGGCAGAGGACAAAGAATATATACCTGAATCTTGCGTAGAGGATGGCAATGAACGTGATGACGGTGTGGGTAAGGTGGAAACGGAATCAAGTGACGTGCTAGACAAAAGTGAAGATGAAACTGAAACCGTTGCAGCAGGAAAAGTTAATTTATTACCAGTGATACTACTACTGCTACTGGTATTGAAACCAAACAGTGATTGCACAGGGAAACTAGATGCGGGTGCACCAGTAAGCGGCTGCACACTTCCAGCAGCTCTATCAGGAAACATATTTGCCTTGCCTTCAGAAAGTTTAAATCCTCCAGCCTTCTTATCTGTCTGTTCAAATACAGTCGGTGTCTTTGTGCCCTTACTCTGAGACGGGACAGGTTCCTCAGCATAGGAAGCTATACTGTTTGACTTATTTCCAGACCAATTGAAACTTGGCTTTGATGCAGATATTGGAGAGAGGGTAAAGGGACTGCTAGATTGTGGCATAGATGGCCTTGATTTGGACGGGGTTGATTGAGCTTCAGATGTGTCTTGTTGGAACGAGTCCATTATTCCTGCACATATTGATAACATAGTCAAACTAGAGAAGAACATGCTTCAGTATCAATGCACTCCACAGTAAATCTTAGGCTCACCCTTATTCGAGGAGACTACAGGTGATGCATGATCTTTCAGGCGAAGCAGTGATTGCTGTTGGGTATTAACTGTGGGCCGTACTCTCTCACTCGACAAAGTCTGTTGGTTCATACCCGTCTTCCGTTGCTCCTGCAGAAGCATCCTTTTGACAGTTGTTTTTGGAGGCTCAAAAGCAGACCAATTCTGCAAAAGGTCACGAAAGTAGAGCCAACCGTGAGGTACACCGTAAATTAGAAAGTGCATATATTGTTTCATCTAGTACTGAATCAAAGGTTTCCCACAATTACCCTGTCTAATGATTCTCTCCTCCTCCTGGCAGTTTCAGGGTCAGAACTCTTCGTACCAGATGACTGACGTTGTCTTGACTGTGCATTTATACTTGCAGGAATCGAAGAGAGTAATAGGTTTTTGGCTGAAGAAGCATTGTTGGCTTTTACAGCATCTGGCGAGTTGAATGAAGCATCATAAGGGATCCCAATTGTCTCAAACAACTCCTGCTTCACATTCTTTTTGACAGGTGAATCGATTTTCAAAAAGGTCATTTGTTTTGAGAGACAGTCAGAGAGTTGCTCAGCAGCTGCCAACTGGGAACTCATTGTGTTATGAAGGCTATGAAGGGATTGCACACGTCTGCAGAAATAATCAACCCAAACTTTTCAGTGGTGGAAAGGGGAGATTATGGTAACCTTAAACAACTTCTTGCGATATTTTTTTAAATAAATTTCACAACCGCAAAATATACCTTGAAGGAGCAGACCTATTTGGCACACCTCTTCGGGCCAGAGGAAGTCCTCCATCGTCTTGGTAGCGATCTAGTTCTAGCCGATTAAAATATCTCTCTAATTCAATCAGTTGATGAGTCAAATCCTGAATGAGAAGAGTAGAAGATAAATGACAAAACGAGCTTAAAACAGTAATGGACAGATGAGTGAGATATAGCAACAACCCATAAACAACCTTGTTTAGCTTCACAATATGCTGCCGTTTGGCTTCAAGCTCAGGATTCAACCTCCGGCGGTTCCAAAGTTGCCAATACTGGTCATCAGAAGTTTGCTTATACATGCCTTCCATGTATGTCTTTTTTGCCAAAACTGAAATCCCCACATGAAAGAATAAGACAAACAAAATAACAACCTCATAATTTGCAGCCTAGATTGCAATGGAAGATATGAAACAGTATTAAATATATCCAGAGACCAAAGAACAAGAAAACTGTAGCATAGGGACTTCCAGAGCAAATATGAAAAAATGCAAAACCCACATTCATAGCGCAGGCTTATGATGATATCATCCTGGAACTTCACGCTATTTCACACCATCACATCAAAATATCAGATGTGAGAATACTTTAGCTATCACCACGTATCCCAGTAAAAGGATACATACCCATATAAAAGTGGGTTAATTAATCTATCCGGATTTTTACCCAACTTCTCAACATCTCGATTTAAGTTGAGATTTGAAATCTAGTGGGTTAGAGTCTAGAGATGTGATGGCATAAGAGTTAAACTTGCCTCTTCCGCCACTCCTTTCTAGGTATTACTGGTAGCGCTTAGAAGCAAACAAAACAAATCTACCTGCTAACAATACTTTCGTGCTTACATACTGGGATGATATAACAAATAGATCACCTTGAATTGTTTTGTCCAGAAGATGTTGGATCTCTCCTTGCTGTTCGTGAGTTACGCTCTGTAGACCACCAAATTAAATTAGTTAATAGTAAATAGGGAAAGTACGAGGATAATGACAGTATTTGTATACTGGATGAGGGTTGTTTGGCAAATATCAAAGAGGTGCAAATTAATACGAACCAATAACCAAATACATGAACTTTTAAATGCACCTTGCACGTTTGGCACTTCACAGCAAGCCTTTCAAGGCCTTGCTCCATTTCTTCAATATGACTTTTAAGTAATGAGGTGCAAGAATCCTTGAAACCACCTGGTCCTTCAATGGACTGTAAAAGGGCATCCATTTCTCTTGCCATCTCATTTATCTGGCACAAGAAAGAAGAAAGAAAGAAAAAAAGAGGTACGTCAATGATATAAGTTTAGTAAAATAAATACTACAGCACAGCATGAATGTGAAAGCATGAGGGTTCCGAATACCCTTTACTAAAATACATAAAAACATGAATAAGATCTAATAGAAAAGTATAGTGAGAAAACTTTACATTACTGGGTTGCTTTGACATGTTATGCTCAAGTCTCAGAGGTCCAGCATTGAGCGGAGTTTTGTGCTGCTGATGATTAGAGGACTTTTCGAAGGAAGATTTCACTTGTAGTGACAACTGAGAGGCACGGATAGACGGTAGGGGGTCGATTTTTTCTACCCCTTCATCAGCGTCCTGATTTCGGTCTAGCGGAGAGGTTAGAATGCTCAGGGCTGATGCACTAGCAGTCTCAATAGCTTGTAGAGGCTTCTCTTTGACGCACGTAGGAGGATTCACATAACCAGTTCCAGTCTGATCAGCTTGCTTTTGCTGAATATCTTTCACCGATGGAAACAGACCGGAGCCAAAACTTGGAGGTGAGACGCCTTTCCCATTTGACCATAGCTGAGCTGGTGTATTTTTTGGTGGCGTAACACTAGAGTTCTGTGGGCCGGGAAATGCAAATAAGCCTGGTGTACTCTTTGACCCAAAACTGGTCTGAAAATTCACAGACTTAGACTGCTCCGATAAATCTTTCTGACGATTATCAGAAACAGGGAAGATATCACCGAATCCTGCAAATTTGTTGGTTTCATTTCCATAGGACGAAGGAGGTTGTCCAAAACTTGTTCCGAACTGCCTAGGAATCATGCTTTGTTGACCATCTACAGCTTTTAATGATGTTCCAGCAGAGAGGTCTTGTTTCACGTTGTTGTCCCCAGACACTAAACTTTTTACAGACTCGGTTTCTTTCTTAGTTATTTCTTCCTTTGGGAACCTTTGTTCGGTATGCAACAGAGAAACTGAATTCTCTGAGTTTAGGTGTTTCTCTTCATTTTGTACCGCAACATCAAAATTTTGTTGTTGTTCAGACTCTTCCGAAGATTGTCCAGGAAGATCATCTCCAACTGAAGGGGCATAAGCATCTTCTATATCAGAAGAAGAAGCCAGATCAACATCAGATGAAGCTGGGAGTCCTGAAACACTGTAGAGAAACACATTTTTAATGTCTCCTGTAATGTTGTTATGGACAATGAGAAACTTATAACCATTATGAGAGATAAAGCCTACCTAGCAACATTATATATGACCAGCTTTCCTTCCAACGTGAGGCACACGAGAACACAAAATGGAGGGAGTTCTTTTAGTTCATCATCTCCGGAACGGACATTAACGGTCCCCTCAACAGAAACCATATCTATACAGAGTCCCATGATCATGTTGTCGTCTCCATTTTCTGGAAAAAAGAATTACATTTTTATATCAAACGCGAAAAAGCACAAATACAATACAGCGATCTAGACTGCATACCTTGGAGCCCAATCCTTGGCAAAAAGGTCTCTCGGTCAATATCAACAACGGAAACTGCACTTTCACCATCACTAGGTGACCAATTAAGCAAAACAATATGCTCATCTATGCTCTTCCTGTTTGCTGTGATCGCCAGTTTGCTGGGAACATGTATCAAGTATCACAGTTAGTTGTATTTCAAAAAAACACTATCATTCGTGAACCTTCTTGGTAATTTACAGCTCTTCCAAGTTGGTACGTATGGATATAAAATCTTAAGATCGTTTATTCAATCCAGAGTGGGAAAGATCGACAAATGGCTTGCAGGGGGCAGGAAAATTCCAATATTTATGAAAAGGTGAAGGAGAACAAAATAAAAAGGCGGCAAAATTAGCATAAAGTACCATTGGTCTACGTAGCTAAAGAGCAAATGAGGTCCAACACCAACCGGAACAAGATCATCCATTGAACATGGAAACAAATCAGAGAATGATAAAGCAACCAGACTAGACGAACCCTGAAAAGAAGAAGCTCAAGAAATCACAAACCAGATAAATATATATATGTAAAGTTACATATCATGTTTCACTCCATCTCAAGTAATTGGTTACTCACATCAGTAATCTTCCCGTCTGGACTCCTGATAACCTGAACGAGGTAATTTTCTTCCATGCCATCAATCAGCTGAAAGCATCCGAGAAGAATACAGTTCTGGCGGACCCATCTGATAGAATCAACTGTTACAGAGTATTGTTGGTAAACAGTCAGTCATTGAGAGGTTTGAATTCAGAGCCATCTATGAAAATTTTCACTGGTAGTGTGCATAGAAGGAGGGAAATTCAACACCCTCAAGAACAATAAGGATGTTACCAAGATTCAGACTGGAGATAGCAAGAAAAAAGAACTTCCAACAAGATCATATTGTATGTATAGGAGTAGAGTACGATTCAGTCGATAAGAAAACACCTCATATACCATAGAAAAACTATTCCAATTGAACAAAAACGGCAAATACTGATAGGAAATAAGAAGACCAAAACGTGCAACATACCTTTCACAACACAGTTTTCATCAGAATCACCAATCCATGAGTCAAATGATAGTGCTATGCAATGCTTCTCGTTAAACTTTGACGACAAAATACGCAGGCTATTATCTTGAGCCACAGCAATATAACTCCCTTTTGAACTCCACTCAACTGACAAAAAAACAAAGTATAAACTCCATAATTACCAATAACACGATTTATTGTGTTTCTATGGGAGAAGCAAAAGAAACGAAACAAACCGGCGTCGACACCATCCATAACATGTCTAGGGGGTACATCATCAATTCCATGAAAAAGCTTCCCATGGTTTGAAAGAACAAGATAAGAACGTTTATCTTTCCTTGTCCACCGAAAATCCTTAACAAAGCCTGACTCATCAGGTGAATAAGAAAAACTAGGCTTTGCATCCTGCACCAAAGGACAGATAAAGTGAGTAAACTATCCTAGCAAAAGGGTCATAGAAAAAACTATCCAAATCGTGTGCTACTTCTAGTTCATACAAACCGACACAATATTAATCAAAAAGGGATTCTAACTAAGCATTGGCATGTAGAATGAAGTAGAAGTTAGATTAAGGAAAAAAACACATGAACAAGAGATGATTTTATAACACAGGAAACCAGGCTTACAGGCAGACACTATGCCACAAAGACTAAAGGGTTATAGACAAAACTATCCAGCTTGTGTGCTACTTCTAGTTGTGTGGTTTCAAAAGCCATTCCCAAGAAACAAACAGGCATAACATTAATCAAAAAAGGATTCTAACTAAGATTAGCATGAAGTTAGATTAAGTACGAACCCAACATGAACAAGAGATGCTAATCAAACAACTTAAACCAGGCTTACAGGCAGACTCTATGCCACAAAGAGTAAATGCTTTACCTTGTTCAGAAGTGAATCCACAGAGAAGAAATGAATCTCAGCATCGACGGAGGCAGCGAGAATCGAATCATCAGCTGAGAGAGACAATATACGAACGTCTCCAACAGGAACATCCACTACGGCTAGATCCTGGATACAAACCCTATTACCTTTCCCGTTACTGTTCTTGGAAGCAGAGATTACATCCTTGGTCCTTCCCACAAGAAACCCTAATTTTCACCACAAAAACGGTCACATACGAAGCCACAAAGCTGTAACATCGTCAAGGATTTGTGCATACTAACCGGAGGAATGTGCGATGAAAACTAAGCCGTGGCGTTCGGAGATAGCGAGAGGCTGCGACGGAGGGTTTTCGAGATTGTACTGAGCGTTATCTTCCTTGATAGAGAGAGGTTCGCCGATTCTATCGAAGTAGTAATCGGTAGTTCCGACGCGATCTCCTTCCACCTCTTCTGTAATCTCAGCTTTACCCATCTTTCCAGAAGCTCCTCAAGCTGTTGCGGCTGCTTCAATGGCTCGTGGGAGAGGCGAGAGTGAGAATCTGATTACCGCCGGTGATATTTGGTCCGGTGAGTCGATGATAGTTTCAGCAGGGTTCCTTTATTTATATTGGGCCGGGTCGCGTAATGTGAACGGGCCTTATCTGACAGTTAATAAACGTTGTCGTTTAGTCTTCGGTTTGAAAATATCTGACCGTTAAATTCAGACTGGCTCTCACTTCTCTCCACTAAACCAAATTTGGTTTTGTGGGTTATTGAACTCCCGACCGCGTCGCTTATTGCTCCATACGGTTTCTCCCAAAACAGACCAGATTTGAAGACAGTTAAGTTACATAGATTTTCAATTTAAAATTAATTGATAATACTAAATTAGTCTATTAATATTAGTTAATATATCTTTCACTTTCGATATGAGAGATATTATTTTATGTTCGAGAGAATGCCTCGTTGAGCGTTATAATATCAAAATGTGGATAATAATTAATGGTCCAATTTTAGACTTGACCGATACGAAAAAGGTTGGATTACTTTGATCGGACTCTGATATTATGTTAAGTTAAATACTTTTCCAACCTAAATTCAATTTAGTGATGAGTAGAGTGATCAATCTATCTTATATACTAATAAATATTCATTTCAACTTTTGATGTGGAGACATTATATCTAATAAGGAGATAATATGTCTGTTTTTGTTAGTTCTTCAGTTTTGCTGGTGTTTTTAAGGCTGAAAGATTGATTGGGACATTTGGATATTGAGAATACGTAAAGATTAATGTACCATAAGCCTCAATCTCTAAAAAAATGTGTGGGTATAAGCTTTTACATTGGGAGTTTCAATGGGATATGAATAATGTATAAAGAATTAAACCACTCCACTTATGGCCAATTGATTTTAAGTCATAAGACGATAAAACTTAACACGATATCAGAGTAAGGTTTGCCTCATCACAGATGATTTATCACATAAATAATCTCCTACCTATGTAGTTTATACATATGACATATCTTGATGTGGTATTTCTGAGATGGGTTTGGGTTGCTTCCACATCTCGAGAGGAGCTATTAGATGTCCCACATCAAACACAACTGTGATCCTTGGACAATATATAAGTAAGGAGGCAATCATCTACTCTTATGTTAACTTTTGGACACAATTGTGATCCTTGGACAATATATTAGTAAGGAGGCAATTATCTACTCTTAAGTTAACTTTTGGAGTGTGAGTTATACTGATACTAATATGGTATCAGAACTAACTTTTAGATGTAAGCTAGATCCATTACTTAACATGATATCAGAATCTCTAAATCTAACTAATAAACGGTTTAGTAATCGATCCTCACATCCTTATAACTTGGTCCAAAAATATCTTATGCTCTCGGACCCGATAAAGATGGTCTGCAAGATTAATGGCTAGAATGGCCATAATCTCAATGGATGGCATAGAGATTATGTACATGTTAATGGACCATAAGCCTTAATCTCTAAAGAGTGTGTGAATATAAGCTTCCACTACTGCCAATTGATTTAAGTTGGAATCTCATAAACTCAACATTAAACATATCTCAAATTTTATATATATGCATCATTTTTGAAGAAGACTATCATGTTAATTTACAAGTTGCACTTTGTTGTTCGTTTTGTTGTTGTGCGACTGATCACGCAGCCACTCGTAAAGCGTGATTTTAAGTCGCAGGAAAAAAATAGCAATTAAAAAAATATTTTCTTTTGTAACCTGCAACAGCGAATGAAAACAATTTAGTCACATGTCGCTGCGACATGCAAGTGAATAGGATTGACATATTAGTGGTAAAGTCCATCGCCGATACACATTTGTTTATGTCTTAGCTTGAAGGTTTTTGATAGTAGTAAACGTTAGTTTCCCCTTGTGGTCAATTCAACGTTCCGCAAAAACATAATCGTAGCCCACATGTATTGAGAAAGATCTTCGAACGCCATGAATTCAAGAGAAATACGAGATTTGTATTATATTTTTAGTAAGAATTGTTAGATGAAATTATTCTGAATAGATTAATAATGAAAATGATCTACTATTTATACTGTATTTATTTTCCAATCTTCTTCCACCATATGTAATTCTCCTTCTGTTGTTTTTTTGTTAGCAGCTGCAAAAATTAATCATCTTTTATTAGACTAGTACCATGTACAATGAAATTGTTGAATAAGCGATTTAATAAAAATACTTTTATTTAACAGTTGAAGTTTAAAAAAATGAAATTTAATGATGGGGATTATTTGATGTGACTAGATTCAACATGTTAAATAAAAAGAAAATATGGATTACCGACTCTACACATCACTTTATAAAGATTTTTCATATTTTCATATTCTTTTAATCATTTAAACCAAAAATTTTTATTATAAACTAAATATTTTATTTTATTTTTATTAAAAGTATTCTTATAAATTTATATAAATAGAGACAAATTTTATTAATTTGAACCTATAAAAATAATTACTAATTAGTTGTTTTATTAAAAAATTATTATTATATATAAAAGTTGAATATGTGTTGAGTTATGAAGTGGAAGAAATAAAAGTTAATGTAGAATGTTATGAAAATGTGGGTGTTGAATATCGAAACCATTGTACATGGTCTTATAATAGAGGTGTTGTATAAAAGTTGAATCAATACAGTGCACATGTTGAATAATTAAATTTGATAATGTGGATTATTTGGTGTTGAAAAAAATTTTAAATGTTGAATAAAAAGAAAGGGAGAACAATCAACACCACATATCACATTTTTGATATTCCATTTGCTCATAATTATTTAGAAAATCAGTTATCTTATTATTAATTAAATCATTTTTTCTTGTATCAAGATTTATTATTTGTATTCTATATAAATAGAGATTAGGTAATATTTAATTTGGATATAGCAAAATATAATTATTAATATTAAAATATAATATTTAATTTTTTAAAACAAAACCATTATAGTGGATAAAAATTGAAAGTATATTGAATCATTGGGTGAGAGAAGAGAAAAACAATGTGGACTGTCAAAAGATGAAAATATGGTGTTTAATAAACTATTGTAGATAGATGATACATGTCTTTATTTTTTCACTGTGTCAAATCTTACTTTCTTAAAAAAAATTGACCACAAGGTTATACTGAACATTATGTTTTTTTAGTTAAATTTATTCAGCTAAAAAGCTTTTTAGAATATTGAAGAAATATTGAAACAGAAAATGAAAAAAATCCTTTTCATCTAAAAGAACCAAGTTTTCATGGTCTTTCCACAGGCTTGCGCATTTGCCTTCTTGTTTGATTATTGTGGGATTTTTTTTCTGTATTCAAACAATTATTCTCATGTTTTTTTTTTCTTTTAATTGCTTCAACTATTTCACTAGTACCTAGGGCTGGATAAAATATTCATAAATTTTGATTCGATTCGAACCGAAAAATCCAGATATATGTAACTTTAGAAAGCAAAGCAAATACTAAAAATATAATATCCGTAAAAAACAATACAAATCATAAATACTAATATCTTGAGGAACGGATATTCGATCTGATCCATTATATGTATATATATACATACATATATTTAAAGAATTATATATTATAAATATTATATTTTATATATATACATATATTTAAAGAATTATATATATAAATATTATATTTTATGTAAATTTTAAAATATTTTTATTTATTAAATCTATTAAATTAATTATTATTATTTTTAAATTAAATAAATTTTATTTTTATAATAAAATATTATTATTTATATTACTTTGGATTTTTATTTGTTTAAAAATTTTTACGGAGCAAATCAGATACAACCTAAAAATTTTCAAATATCCGGGACACTGTATATCCGGATAGCTACGGATCTAATCGAATCGGATAATTAATTATTCAGACGAAACTGATCGAATCACGAATACCTCCAAATATCTGGATATTCGATCCATGCCCAGCCCTACCAGCACCATTGTCGTCGTTTGGTTTTTCCGACACTTTATCAATGTTTATTTACATAATTTTTAATATTATTAAATAGAATAAAATAATTATATAAAATTAATTTAAATTATTGTATATTTTAAATGCAAAAGTTCTACCAAGAGTTTTATATGAAATCATTGAGTAAAAAATATTTGAAGAACATTTACAGTTTTAAATACTAATAATAGTTGATTGAATAATAATGAAAGAAATGTTTTTGCAATTCAAGCCTACCAATATGATGTAAAATATAATACACACTAATATTAGGTATTTTCATTAATAGTATATCTTAACTGTAAAGAATAAAAGGAAAGTTATTTTAAATCACTAAGTGTGGATATATTCATCATATTTTCCATTTGTTATTTTATTGATTTTAGACTAACGTATTAAGTTTATATAAAAGTAAATTATAACCTCTAAATTAAGGTCCAAATTAATTGTTTTGGATAAAAGGAAAACAAAGCTGTAAATATTGATAATGTGGATGAACAAATCTACAGCCTTTAAAGAGATTAGATTAAAGTTTGACGAGTGACATTCAAAGTAGCAACATTTTCATCACTAATGGGTAATAGTATTTATTTTATTCTAATAAAAGTTAATTTAGATTATTAATTTCCAGTTAACCAAAAAAAAAGACTATTAATTTCCCTTGGTAATTTTGACAAGTGCTACAAATATCTCTCCTACCAAGGTAACCATGGAAGAACATTCTCTCCAAGTTTCTTGCCCTCTAACAGCAAAAGCTAATCCTAAGACTCTGCCATTGATGAGCTCTGACCCAAGTTTCACTACTTCCTTCTCTTTCTTTTCATTTGATCTTCAAAAGCTCAGTGATATTAGAATCTAAAGCTCTGTTCTCTGTTCAAGATCAAGATTTGGTGTAATGGAGAGGACAAAGTCGAAACCGGTTAAGAATTTGCCTGAGACAATCCATGCATTGTTCGGTTTGAAAACTCATTTCACTTCATCTTGGGTTAAATCTGTCTGCAACATCGCCACGAACGTCTCTTCTTCTTCTGAGATATCTTCAACGTCAAAGGAAGAAGATGACTTTGCTTTCATCGAAGTGCAGAGCATTAGAGGTACTACATGCATGCAACGCATCTCAACCATTGAAATGTTCTGTTACTTATAGGTCTTGCTCTGTTACAGATCAACTCTCTGCACTAACGGTTCAAGTAAATGACCAGAACAAACGAAGAAGACAGATTCTTAACGAGTTCTTGGACCTTAAAGGTTAGTAATCGATTTATACTGTAAATGTTCAGCTTAGGAGTCTAGTTTAAAATTTGGATATTGGTCAGGAAACATTCGTGTGTTTTGTCGAGTCAAACCCTTAGACTCCAAGAACTTGAGAGCACCTGTTGCTTCAGATACAAGAAACGTTATCATCAAGTTAACAGAAACCAAGAAGAAGACCTACAACTTCGACAGAGTTTTCCAACCTGATTCATCTCAAGGTATGTGGCTTTCATCTACTTTTAAGAATTTTCCATTATGATTTGTTTCCTTACGGCTGGTTTTGAGATTTTAGGAGAATTATACAATTTAGTAAAGATATTCATAAAAGTTTATGTTTAATCATTTGGAGATTTTATGCTTTATGTATATTAATTTTAATTTTTTTGAGGAATATAAGCTAATGCTTCACCTGACTATGCCTAAAACGGTCCTAAAAAACTGATTTTACACATACATGAAAGTGTTGTTGTTGATGATAATATTCAATTTTTTTCAGATGATGTTTTCTTAGAGATCGAACCAGTAATCAAATCGGTTGTCGATGGCTACAATGCTTGCATTTTTGCTTATGGACAAACTGGTACTGGGAAAACTTTTACAATGGTAAGAAGCTGGATTAATCAAAGAAAAATTGTTAAGAATATTACAAATTAAATATTATTTTTAAAAAATACTATTGATCAAAAATATATTTATATTTGGGTTTACAATTTAATGATTATTGTTTATGGTGTAGTGTTAAATGTGTGAGGTTAAGTTTCTAAAGGTTTTATAAATATCAAGAAAATTAGTTTAGCTTATTTTCATACGAAATATAAGGTATTTTTAAAAATATTCATTCATTAATGGTAAATTTGAAAATTAATAGTATCAAATTTGTGTTAAAACTAAAATTTCTCATTTAAACATCTGTCTTTGATTTCATTCTCGTTTCTTGAATCTCTTTAATATGGGAGAATAATGTTTCAGGAGGGTCTTCCTGAATATCCAGGTATTGTTCCTCGAGCAATCAAGGGATTGTTCAAACAAGTCGAGGAAAGAAATCACATGTATGTAATCAAGTTTAGTATGCTTGAGATTTACATGGGAAATCTCAGAGACTTGCTTGTTTCTCAAGGAACTAAACCCATTGGTCCCATACCTCCAAGGTAAATGATAACATGTGCAGAGAGGGATTGCTTTTGGAGTCTATTTAACTCAACGAGTTTTGTTTCTCTGTTTCAGTCTTCTGATTCACACAGATGCAAAGGGAGAGATAGATATCGAGAACTTGGTGAATCTCAAAGTGAATAACTTTGATGAAGTCTTCAAGTTATACAAGCTAGGTTGTAGAAACAGAGCAACTGCCTTCACTAACTCTAACTCTGCATCCAGCAGATCACACTGGTAAGAAACTCAATTTCCTTTTCTGTTACACATTATATGTTATGTGATCTTGAATCATGAAACAGTATGATCCGTGTATCGATTACTTGTGCTGGAGCTCTTGAGAGACGGCGTGAAACAAACAAGATTTGGCTAGTAGATCTTGGAGGGAGCGAGCGTGTGTTGAAAACTAAAGCCACTGGTCGCCGTTTTGATGAAGGCAAAGCCATTAATCTCTCTTTATCTGCTCTAGGAGATGTCATCAACTCTCTTCAACGCAAGAATGCTCACATTCCTTACAGGTAAACATATCAGTTTATTTTCTTTTCTTTTTTTGTAACCCTTTAGATCTCAATCACTGAAATTTTTGAGTTGCCTTGTTATATTTTCAGGAACAGCAAGCTCACACAAGTTCTAAAAGACTCTCTCGGTAACTAAAATCTTCTGAAAACTCCTGGTTACGCATGGGTGTTCAGTTTGGGTATTTCAGTTTTTCAGTTATGGAGGTTTAAGAACCGTTTAGATATTTATAAAATTAGGATTTGGGTAAAAAAGTTGTGAAGCTGCAAATATCAGAAAAATATTTTGGCTCAAATGCTGTTTCGATTTTTGGATAATTTAGATAATATTAAATATTTTGGATAAGAAATATTCAGAATTTTTTTTTTGCGTATAATTCGGTCTATAAATTGTATTTTTATGATGCTTGGTTATTTAAAACTAAATAGAATTAATAGTTTTGAGGTATCTATTCAGTCTACAACTTTGCCTTTTTGGTGGAGATATAGGAACTATTCGGATATTTGTGAACGTTGATTTAGTTTCAGTTTTGGCTTTTCAGTTTGGTTTTTAGTTAATTTGACCAGGCCTACTCCTGATCTTAACTGAAATGTTTTGTTCCCTCCTTAACGTTTGATTCCTGGTTTTTCAGGGCAAGACTCTAAAACATTGATGCTTGTTCATATCAGCCGGAAAGAAGATGATCTGTGTGAAACCATATGCTCTTTAAATTTCGCAACTAGGGCAAAGAACATCCATTTAGGCCAGGACGAATCAAAGGTATTGGAATTAACTAACTTGCATAACACGTCAACTTACTTTAGAGTGTTACACTTTCTAATGGGTTAATGAATCTTTGGACGCGTAGGAAGAACAAGAGAAAAAGGAGGCTGTGATGATTAATCTGCAGAATATGATGGAAAAAATCGAGAAAGAGCGTGAGACAACGTTGAAAGAGATCAGGTATCTAAACGAAACATTAGAGAAAATCTCTGGTAAGCCTCATGCTACTGAAGAAGAAGTGTATGATGAGATAAGAGAAGAGATTCAAGTTATTCCAAAGAACAAATCAAGACGTGCTTCAGATGTTTTCCCTAGCTTCATGAGACAAACAGCTAGTAGCAACCGAAGATTATCAGGTGCAGATTTTAGTCCAATCTCCAGTGGTCCAGATTCCAAGTCTAGAAGGAACTCAATGAAACATGTCCGAGCTGAATCTGTGTCTCTTCCGATAAAGGACGGATTTGATTCTCTGTGTGACTCATCAGACAAGAGTGTTTCAAAGTCGACGACTTGCGCTATGAGTCAGAATAGAGCAGATGATGCAGCAACAGTTTATAGTCAGGACATATCTGAATGTGATATTAAGTTGGTCGTGTCTGAGCACAAGACAGAAGCACTGCAGACAAGCCCCGGATCTGCGAGAAAAGATGGTTCAAAGATCGGTGTCTTGGAGAAAAACGTTAACCAGAAAGAGAGTAGAACAAAGTTTTCAAGGATTAACAGTTGGCTTCATTCGCAATCCGAAAACAGAAGTTACGTGCTTGACAAGAAACATAGACTAAGCAGAAACATATCATGGGAAAGGTCATCTAATAATGGCAATGAAACATTGGACGATATAGAAGAGTCCAAAACAGAGGAGACAGAGATTAAACATCCACTGTTGCTCAATGAGCAGGAGTGTCTCTGTTCTGCCGGAACAGAGGATCAGATTCTGTCCAAATACCCAAACCCTAACGAGGAAGACAATGGACCTCTTCATCTTCCATGTTTCCGATACGATGGACTTAGCCAACACATTGATGATGCATGGTTTGGAGTCCCTCGAAGCGCGAATAGGGAGCAAGATTCACCTGCCTCGGGCTCGCTATTAGAACTCAAGCAGCCCTTGCCGAATTCTCAGAGAGGATTGGCATTTGTGGAAGAAGTAGCTCCACTATTACGTAGGCCACAAGGAATCTTGGTCGAGAGAGGTAAACTATTTTGGATCCATGTTTTGTGTCTTTGGTTTAGATCTTACAAACACTTTTTGGTTGCAGGAAGAGGCGCTCATACGTTTGTGCAGAAACTTGAAGCATTATGCTTCCGTACACTTGTGAGAATAGGGCTTATTGATGTGACCTATGGTAGTGACTTCTTCAAGGGGTTAAGGCAGTAATGATTTTAAGAACCTGCCATGTCTCTTTTTGGGGGGTAATGGTAAAAGGCTTATGTCTTTTTAGAGAAAAGAGTGTCTCCTTGTATTAGAGAAAAACTATTATGCAATCAATTGAAGCATCTTTTAAGTACAAGATCACAAGGACATCATTTGTGAAAAACTAAAAGATCGAAATGGCAAAGAAGTTTGTCTACACTGGCCACACCGTTGATTCAACAGCATAAGCTTCAAGTACCCAGTCTCAAAATGTCCTTTTTGCATCTAGTTATAAACACTAACTTACACGGTACTCTTTTGGTCTTTTGCTGAATTTGTCATCAAAAATCTCTCCATTCTTTTGAAGCCTTCCATTGTAGCGAGCACGAACCCGTAGTCCTGGAACAGCTATCTTGCTATCCGGTTTACCGTTGATCAACACTTCAAAGGTGAACCCATTCTTGGGTCCTGACTCATCAGAAATGATTTGAAACATGGGAATTTCGTCCTACTGTAATAATATAAACTAGACTTCCGTGCGATCACGCGGGTATTTAACTTCAAATTTTAATGTTAGGGTGATCATTGAGACTCTCTTTCTCTCAGAGTTTTCAAGGATTAATAGTTGACTCCTTTTGCAATCCAAAAACAGAAGTTACTTGCGTGACAAGAAAAGGTGACTAAGCAGAAACATATCGTTGGAAAGGTCATCTAATGGCAATGAACTCTTCGAGAAGTTGGAAGAGTCTAAAACAGAGGAGACATGGATTAAACATACACTGTTGCGTAAGATCTGTCTGAGCTGCATAGTCTCTGTTCTGTCGAAACAGAGGATTAGATTCTGTCCAAATACGGATCAAATGCTAGAATATACTAAATGGAGACAAAAAAATCTCAAATAGACCCTTCCTTTTTTCTTTTTAATTAAGATTTAATTTTAAATAGAAATTTAGATAAAATAACTAAAAAACTTAAAGATTTCAATATATTTACTAATTTATGCCATTACTATCTTACCAAGAACCCAATCCGGATTCAGACCCGAAACCCGACCCAAGTAACTTTTTTTTTCTTTTCCTTTTTTCTCCATCAATAGTTCTTTCACCTTAAAACAAAATAAAATTTTTTCAACCATTCACTAATTTTTCTTTCTTATCCTAAATCGATCCACCATAGTCATATTTAATCAATCATATCTTACCCAAAATCAAATTTCATCTTTTACGTACAAGATTGAAGATAAAGAAGAACGCAAAGTATTACTAGTACAACTAGTACAACTCTAATTAGTATAACTACAACGAGTATAACTAGTATAAATAGATTGAATATAACCAATATAATTTGTACAAGTAAAACACGTATAACTAGTACAACTTTGCAATTAATATAGTGATCTTTATTTTGTTTTGAGCATATGAAGATGATGGAAAAGAGTATGATGTAGAACCAATAAGATATGTTTGTCTAATCTCCCCTCTCCTCATGCATGTGTTAAATACATGAATTGTATATTTTTTTAATAATATTTGATTTTGATGATGATTTGTTTACAAATTGTATTAGTTATACTAGTTGTACAATTTTCAAAAAAAAAACAGCTTCATGTTTTTTGCTTTTGACGCCAAAAAGTGGATGCAGAACCAGAAAAATCTGCAACCGCGCTCTAAAAGAACGAGTCAACGGTAAGAAGAATAAAGAGGGAGCATCAGTGTCAACTAGGTCTCATTTCGTGTAAAATTGATAGCTTTTGGGGTTACTTTTGAAAAATTATATTCGTTATAAACTTATGTTCCTTTTAGTATTAAAACTTATGTTTCTTTTAATGTTAAACTTGTTTTTTAATAGTTTTAGAAACTATTAAAACTTATGTTTCTTTTGAAACTTATATTTTGTAAGCTAAAATTTTGTTTAGTTTAAATATATATGTATTTTGGTATATAAATACAACATATTCAGCTAAGCAATAATATTTAAAAATAGTACAACTAATACAACTACTCTATTAGTGTTCAACCATAATGGTTAAAACATGATACACATTTAAAATGTGATCCACATTTAAAATAATATTAAATAAAATAACAAGTAGTTGTACTAATTTTCTAGTTGTACCGACTGTACATAGTTGTACTAGTTTTTGAGTTGTACGAGTTTGTGCATAGTTGTACTTTAGCAGTGAAATAAAAAAATATTAGTTGTACCACATAATAAATACATTTAATTCAGTTGTACCACTTATTTATGTTTACATGCATTTGCCTGGTTACAATAAAATCATCAATTTTGTAAAAATACATTTCATGTTTGTTTTCCAAAAATTATGTGGATAAACAAGTTAACAAACCTTAAAAGTATAAGGTAGATCATGTAAACTTATGGAGTTATGTAATAATTTTTTAATTTTTTTTAAAAACTTTAAATTAAATTAAATAAACTTTATGAGTACATACCAATTGTGATATTTGATTGTTTTCTCAGATGAAAAATACCAAATTCCTTTTGTCAATTCTGAAATGTCAAAGTTATACAAGTTGTACCAGTAATACTCGTCTAATATATAATAAAAATTATATTAATTGTTTATATGTCTAGTTTTAGGGATTGCACTAATATTTTCACATCATATCTTTGTAAAAATATGTTAAATATTTGTCTATAATAATATGATTAATATAGTTAATAAACCTTTAAAAGCATATAATGTAAAATTAAGAGTGTAATATAATAATTTAATAAAAATTTGAAAAACCTTTAAAAATAGATGAAATTTTGTCATCATATAACATTTAATTATTTATTTCATGTGTAAAATTATAACATTTATATATCAATTATACAATTTTTTTACATGTTTAGTTGTACGAGTTATACTAGTTGTATTAGTCGAATGAAAGAATGAGATAAAAATTGTGTGGCTATAATTCATTGAGATTAAAGAAAGAGTTGGAGAGAGAATGAGATATGTGTGGTCAAGATTAAAACATAGATTGAATGATCCAATGGCTCATGTTTACTCTTCATTAATGGCAAAATGGTAATTTTATTAACCTTGGTCTATGTAGATTTTTTTTGGATGTTGGGGACTACTTTTTGACCATTTGGTCTATATTAGATTTATGTCCGTCCAAATACCCAAACCCTAACGAAGAAGACAATGGATCTCTTCATCTTCCATCTTAGTTAACACATAGACAATGCATGGTTTGGACTCGATAGAAGCGCAACTCGGAAGCAAGATTCACAAGCTTGGACCTTTTTATTAGAACTCAAGCATCTCTCACGGAAAATGGATATGAATCAATCACTCACTCAGAGAGGATTGGCACGCAAGGCGGATATAACTCCACCATTGCTTAGGCCACAAGGAATCTTGGTCGAGAGAGGTAAACTATTGGGATAAAGCATTTACATCGGGAATTCAATGGAACATTAACCAATATATAAAAAGTTAGGGCTAATCCGCTTATCACCAATTGATTTTAAATTGAAAGCCCATAATAAACCCCAATTTAATAGGATATCAAAGCCTAGATTCTAAATACTCTAAACCCCTAATTAATATAACCTTACCCGACCGGGTATAAATGTCGTATTTAACCCCTAGAGGGTATAAATGTTGTATTTAACCCTCTGAGGGTATAAATGTCGTACTTGACTCGCTCACCAAGTATAAATGTCATAAATTTTCCGAGATTTCTAGCTGATAAAAGTCATCATTTCGAAGATGAGTATTAGGGATAAAACATCTCACATCAGAAATTCAATCGGACATTAACCAATATATAAAGATTAGAGTTAATCTACTTATTGCCAATCTAAACTATTAAAACTGAAGTACATTTAATACTTAACCCTAACATTTCCTAAATAATTACCATTGAATGCCATTGATATTATCTCTGCATCCAAACACTAATTTTTAATAAGAAAAAAATAAATTTGGGCTAAGCCCATTAACAATCTTTGTCATTAGAATTGAATGATTCATAAAAAATGAATATGTATTATTCAAAAATTGATAATAAAAATAAAATGATACATATATATAGTATTAAATTAGTTTAATTTTTATTCATATTCATATAAGCTACCAACTATATTTGAACTATAAAAAAGATAATAATGTTAATAATTTTTTACTATAATCTGAACTTATTCATTTACAATAACAAAATCATGTAACTTTCCATAAAAATTTAATGACTAAAATACATACTAATATTTATTATAAATGGTTATATATACAAACAAATACAATGTATTATCATTTGTAAGATATATATACTAATAAGAATAACTAATGTAATTTATAAATTAAAAAAAATAATCACCATATAATACATATATACAATTAGGTCTAGGACGGATCAAATATCTAGGTATTCTAGGATATACGGATTCAGATACGCATTTTTCGGATTCGTAAAATTGTTATCCGGATTCGGATATTTGGGGTTAGAATATTCATACTAAAATCCAAATACACGCAGACATCCGAACCTGTTTTTTTAATTTAAAATATTTAAAAACTAACTATTAACCATCTATTTAGTCTATTTAAAATTATTATTTAAAAAGCTTAAAAATCATTAAAATTTAATAAAATTAAAATTTTAGTTATTTTATATAAAAAATATATAATATACATAGATAACTATAATTAAATTTTAAATATTTAATATATGGATCTGAATATCCAGACTTAAAATTTTGCTATCCGAATTTATAATTGGATCAATCGAATCCGTAAAATTATTATCATGATCCATGAATATCCGTTTTTCAAAGAGGATAAGATCCCGAATCGGGTAACGGATATCTTCTCTATTAAAAGAGAAGTACAATTTTATCTACCATAAAAAATCATAATAGTCCATTTCTATAATTACATATATTTGATTATTTACATTAATATATTGAAAATATAAGGTTTCTAAAAATATTAAGAATTATAAAGATAATAAATTACAAATCTGTTAAGTAGATCTTCACAAAATCTTACTAATTTTTTTTAAATATGTTTAATTAATAAATTAAATAATTTCGTAATTAATTATATAATATTATTATAATTAAATTTAAATAAAAAAATATTATAAAAACAAAATAAAATAAAATTATATGATATTTTATAATTGTTTTCTATATTATATTAAAATAAAAGTAATCTAGGAATTAACTATGAAAATAATATTAAATTGGTAAATTAGCATATTTACAAAAATAATTTCATTTAAATAAATAAATAAAATAGTATTCACCATTTAAAATATTAAAATATCATTCACCATTTAAAAAGAGTAAAATTTTAAAATTATGTAATATTAATATAAAATTAAATAAAATTGTTAATATATGTTAAAATTTTATATCTACAACTTTATATTATCTATTTATTTATTTTAAATTTACAATAATATATTATCTAAAAATGAGTACATAAAAATATAATAGAATATAGCTATCATTTAATTTAAGTGCTATTTACAAAATATTCTATTCGAAAATTTAATTGTTTTAATTCATTTAAGATACTAAAAATTAATTTTAGTTATAAATTTAAAAATTATTTTTAATTATGATAAAATATGTTAAAAAATTTATAAATAATCTCATCAAAATTATCAGTTTTTTATATAAAACAATCATTAGTTTAGTAACAAAGAAAATCAAATATAATTTTTTAAGTTCAAAAAATATAAAAATGAAAAGTTACCCGCACGGACGTGCGGGTCAAAGTCTAGTTGAATATTAAGTTCAAGTCATATATACAATTATATCAAATAAATTGATTAAAATATTAGACATTTACAAAAATAACACCCGCGCGGGCGCGCGGATCAAAGGCTAGTTAGTTTTAAATTGGAAGTCCATGACAAAACCGAATTTAACATAAATTATTTTGGATCCGTGTTTTGTGTCTTTGGTTTAGATCTTATAAACGCTTGTTCTGTTTTCTTCTCAGATTCTGTGTTTGGTTGCAGGAAGAGCTCATACGTTTGTGCAGAAACTTGAGGCATTTAGTTTAGGCATACTTGTGGGATTAGGTTTCATTAATGTGGCTATGGTAGTGACTTCTTCAACCGGTTAACGCAACAGTAAAAAACAAAGAACCGCAGACAGTCTTGTATTGATCACACCACCAAATGATGCAAGTTTGGCCTTTTTCAATAGAAATTTAAGTATGTATTATTTTTGAATAAAAGTTAGTTTTTTTTAGTGTTTAAGGTAATGATTCAGGTTTTTTTTTTAGTAGAAGCCAGTAACAGTTTTGTCATGACTTTTTGGAGTTCTTACAAAAAAAAAATGACTTTTTGGAGTAATGGCAAACGGTTTTATGTATTTTTAGAGAAAAGATTGTCTCCTTTTACTAGAGCAAAAAACATTAGGGAATCAATTGAAGCATCAGTGATATTCATGATGTGGAATTAAGTTGTCTTGTGTTTTATTATTTGGTTGATCCATTAGAACAGGCACTCTGTTTCAGATGATATTTTAGGCATTATGATCAAGAAGTGGTGGTCACTTTTCACAAGCTATTCTTCTGTTCTGTTTCAACCCAAGCCTCAATGTATTCTGACGTATCTTTGATTACATGCATGTCAGCAACAATGAGAAAGCAAAACTTGGTGTGTTGGTTGTGGTTAATGATAGTATATGAAAACAAGTAGAACTGATAGTTTACAGATTACACACTTCAGATTAAGAAAAGGGTTAATTAGAAAGTTAATAATACACCCCACTTGTGGGAGTATAGTTACTTAAGTGTAGCTTGCAGGCAATGGCAAGCCCTTGACGATGCCACAGAGGTTAGTGTTGAGGGGGATGTTGTACTCGTCCCTTAGCGATTTCTCCGGCGACAGAACACTGACATACAATTGTTGTCCAAGGTATCTCCTCTCCAAGTTCTCAGACCTGATGTTCCACATACCAGCGTTGTCGAATGTCAAGAGAATAGCTGACCAAGACTTGGGGTAAACTTGCACTGTGTGTCTGCTTACTGCATCCAGCAAGTTGTAGTTCTTTCTCTTTTCAGGTGTCCACCTCCCTGGCTCAGAGCTGAAAAAGAGAGGGTTAAAGATAGAGAGAGACAGATAGATAAAGATAAAGGGATCACAAGGTGCTTACGCGACTGCAAAGAAGGAGTAACCATCCAAATGGAATGATTCCATGCTCTTCTCATGGTTCTCGAATATGATCTCTACAAAGGTACGGAAAGTGATGTTGAGCACATTAGGCTGCACGGTCAATGCTGTGATTGTAGCTGCAGGCTCGTCCTTGATAACGTCGTACTTGAACACCTTCTCTGCCATCTGGAAGTACTCAGCCAGCTTCAAAGGAGTCTCGGTGTCAACGTGTGATACACCGTTGAATCCAAACCTGACTTTACCGTCCACGACGCTCTTAGAGTTAACAAGCTTGATGCTACGGGTGATGTTGATCTTTCCATAATGGTATGATCCCTGAGGGTTGGGCCTTGCAGCACTAGCAGTTAGGTTCCACCTGAAAGATCTGAACTGGTTCAAAGACCAAGCCCAACCAACAGGAGTCTTGGGAAGCTCTGTTGAGGCTTGGACGTTGCTTCCTGCGTACCGGATCAAACCAACCGTGCTTAATTCTTTTTTTAGGAACCTAGTTGATGCAACCATGTAGTAGTCCTTAGCTTCCTGGTCAGCAGTCACAAGAACTGAAAAGCACTGGCCAACGTGGACATCGAGTGAGTCATAGTCGTTTTGAAGAACATGAGAGCCTTCCATCTCCACAAGCTTCATCTTGTGGTTCTGGATCCTGAAGTTAAGAGTAGACTTGAATCCAACGTTGCAGAGCCTGTACTTGTATGTCTTTCCTGGCTTCATCGTGAACAAAGGCTCGTTGTTTCCACCAACGTTTCCAGACTTTCCATTGATCAAAACACCATTAGGCAATCCAAGTGTGCGTCCACTGTCAAGGAAGTTCTTGAGAGCAGTGTGGCCACTTGTGTACCAGTCATTGATAAGGACAGTGTAATCATCCTCAGGGTCAGCGTAAGGAACGGGAATAAGGAGACGACTGTTGACACGGAGACCACCAAACCCACCAGCAAAACGGTGGAGAGAAGTGGTGGGGTAATAGAAGTAGGAACCGATCTGGTCCTTAGGTTGGAAATGGTAAGTAAAGTTCTGTCCAGCCGGGATGGGGCATGAAGTCCCAGCCACACCATCTTGCCAGCAATTCTTCCTGTGCTGGATCCCACTCCTGCAACCACATTCCACCATTAGTACTCATATTACATAGGAGCCAGTCAGCTAATAGACGTTTTGCCTTAAGTCTGGACAGACCAGACAAGGTATTCTAACAACAACCCTAATTGGCCCCTGCGGATTTGAACTGAACCGAAAGTTTTGGTTTTGGTTCTGGTTCTGGTTCGATTCCAATTTATAAGTTTGGTTTACTTCGGAAAGCTTTCAAAATAGTTCGACTTTCGATTTGGTTCTTAGTTAATTGCTTTTCAAAGAAAATATATGAAAGAATAACCTAATGATCCGAAATAACCAAACCAAATTAATCAAAGACCAAAATAACTGAATTAAATTTAAAAAACTAAAGTTAATAGAAAATATCAAATTTTCTTAAAAAAATTAAACCAAAATCTAATCGAAACAATCTGGTAAAAAAATTTAAAACCAAAAATGACCAAAACGACACAAACCAAAATTTTTAGGTTCAATTTGGTGGGGACCCGAACTAACCGAAACTGAATATACCAAACTGAATCAACCGAAAAAAGAACCGTAGGGCTAACCCCATTAAGATCATAATCCAACAAAGAATAGGGAGTATATAGTTAAGTTACCAGGTCAAGAGGAAAGGCTCGTCGAGGTTGTTGAAGACATTGATGACGACGTTGTTGTTAGAGGTTGAGTTTAGGTTAGGACCAGGAAACTGACCGTTGATGAGAATCACCTTTTGAGGAACACCTAGAGGTGAGGCTGTTCCATAAGTCACGTTCCATGTATAGAAGAAGTAAGGATCGCCGGCGTTCACTATCGCCACCGTAGAGATAAGGCAGACCAACACCGTCAATAACCTCCCCTCCATATTATATTTTCTGTGTTACGTATAACTAACCCTTTCCTACAAAAAAAAAATAAAGAAAAAAAAATACTTTGATTGATTCCCCTCAAAAGCAAGTTTTGCTGTTGATGAATCCTCTTGTCGTTGGGGTGGTTCGTAGTATTTATGCAGGGGAAACATAACTTCTTTTGCAAGTTATTGTTACCATATTTTACGCTTCATCTCTAATTCGATTTTCTATATGTGAAAGTGGTGATGCAACAAACATTTTTCTCTATCTTTTTGTTTCTGGTTTTTTAAGGTACCGGAACTATGAATCACAACAACTCAGATCGTATTCTAATATTGGAAAGGTCCTTAACGATGTTTTCTTACACGTCAAGAGAATGTTACCCCTAAAATGTTACCATGATAAGATTGTGACCAACGTCAAATGTATTCAAAACATATAGTTTTAGAACTGTTTGTGGCATTAAGATTCTGTGATCTGAGTATTTTAATTCCTAGACGCTTTCTCGTCTACAAGCTTGATTTCCTTCCTTGTAGTGCAATATTGTGTTTTATAGTCATGGATTTGGCCGCATGCAGCCTCACCATCTAAAATGCGTTGGATAAAATAATCTCTCGTATTCTTTTTATTTTCATATGAGTTACTCTAATTCGTGCCTAACATTTATATTATACTGAAAATATAAAAAAATTCTTCCAAATATTACTCACAATTTGTAATCAAATACAAAATTAACTTTTTTTTCTTGAAATTTTCATTTGTCATGTTTACCATAAAATTTTAATTATTAATAAAAATACAATTTTTTTTCTTTCAAAATCGATTGTTTTACTCATATATCATTATCTTCATGACTTATTTAACTAATTTTCATTTTAATCAATACACCAACCATAATTAACAATCAAAATCAAGCTCTTTATGCACCTAAAGTTGACATCTTCATCTTCATCTTCATATCTTATTTCTTACACACAAAAGCCATTTCCCTTTTACTTTTATTTCTAATTAATTTCATCTCAAAATCTCAAATTTTATATTTCAAGATTTATAAGATTATTGGAATTACTCAAATTCATGATTTTTAGTCAAGACCGAGTAGATAACTTTCGCTTTGAAGTTATATGTTTTTGGAAAAGTTAAAGATGATTCTCACTGGATCTAAAAATGATATTTGATTTTTTCAGATATGTTTCTTGAAGAAGAGTCTTCTAGAAGTCTTTTGGTTAATTCACATGTTAGTTTTACAATTGACTATTTTATTTGTTTTTCATAGAAGAATTCGTTGGAAGTTTTCTAACTTTTCTTTGTAACAAAAAAAATTGAGTAGACTTTTCTCTCATAAGCATGTTAGTTTTATAATTGATCGAAGTTTCTCAAAAGATTGACTTTTTCAAAGAAAAATTTCAGAGAAAATTTCTTGAGAAGTCTTTTTACAATCACATGAAATCTCCGAAGTCTAGCAAGAAGCCTTAGTTTTGCAACTGAAAATAAATAATAAAACATTTAATATTAAAATTAAATAAATATAAGACTTCTTGAGAAGTCATCTTTTATTTTATTCCAAAATTCTGGTCAAATATTTATTTTTAAAGCAGGCATCTATAGAAGTATTCTCTTATAAATTTAAACATGGTCAATTGCAAAACCAACAAACGTAGACTTCTTGAGACACTTAGAATCTTATATGAAAAACTCAAATTTCAGCAAAATTTTGGTCAACTGAAAAACTAACATGATTATCAGAGAGGTATTCTTTGGCAAATCAAAAACAAAAATCCAAATAAAAAAAGTAACGCAATAATTTACAAAGGAAGCATTTACACCCAGGGTCACTTTCCTCTTGTTTTATTACATGCAAGGTCACATTGTTATACTGAGACACTTTCTTCAACTCTTTCCCTTCCTCTTCGTTACATCCCAAACATAAAGCAACTAACCAGATTTACTTTTGGCGGGATTAGTGTTCAACCATTGATTTTCATAAAGCTTCAACGGCTGAGATTAAATCAAACAGATCTGGAAAAGACACATATCTGTCATTTAATCACAACCATTCAATCAACACTCTTCTTTCCTAATTTCAACCGTCCAGATTTTATTCCAAAAATAACATTATTCTCTTTCTTCTCTCTCTCTCCTCTCAAGTTGTCGACGTTTATCTGTGTTCATAAAAAAACAAAAAAATTTGATAATTAATCCAACAAAAAACAGAGAAGAAAGATGATGTTGAGAACGAAAATCACTAAATAACACCTTTGATTTCAAAACTCATAAAGCAATTTACAGGCACGCTCAGAAAAAAAACATAAATTAAGTTCTAGGTCGTGTAAAGAAAGATGTTTTTCTGTGATGAGACTTTGAAGAACATAGGAGGAAGGTTCTCCTATTCGAGTTCTGCGGCCGACAAAGAGTTGATGTCATAGATTGTACACATGGATAACGAATTACATGTGTACACGTTACGCTATAGGCCTTACAAATACTTAAACTTGCAAATCTATGAAAAATAATTTGGTGTATATAGAAATCATTGTACAATTAAACTTGTGTACATGTGAATCATTGATCATGATAATGATTTTTGATTAAAGAGAAATCTTACAATTTGCCTACATAAGCCATTATTTTATATAATTTAGCTTATATGTACACTACAAGAACACATTTTCAATGCAAATAGTTTTAATTAGAATCAAACTATAATCAGAGTTGGTCTTAATGATTGTCTACATATGTATACCATGTTTGTTTGTGTTAATTATGTGTACACATGGATATCATGTATATGTGGATATTGTATTTAGGTATACACGTGGATATCATTCTCAGATGTACATGTGAGTATTGTTCTCACAAAGATCCAGTCCATTCATCCAACACAAATTATACTACATACAACTATCTAACATAAAGCAAAATTTAACCCTCCAGTCTAACAATAGGGCTCTCTTTCAGCGTGCATAACCCTTCTTTCAACCCCTATGAATCGCTGTTATCATTTCCTTCTAAATTTCACAGTCAAATTCTCCCCAGCCATCCTCCTTATCCTCCTTGCATTCCACCATCGACTGCACGCTTAGCTGCAAAGAACACAGAAGAAACATCAGAACTTTGTACACATTCAGCCACAGACAGTTTTGTACACATGTACATGCGGATATACTTGTACACATCTATAAGCGAGCATACTTGTACACATGTACAAGCATACATACTTGTACACCTACAACAAACCATAGTATAAACATACAAATACATATTCGCAACCATAGTATAAGCATACATACTTATACTCTAATTCGTCCAAACATTTATATTATACTGAAAATATAAAAAGTTTCTTTCAAATATTACTCACAATTTGTAATCAAATACAAAATTAACTTTCTTTTTCTTGAAATTTCCATTTGTCCTGTTCACCATAAAATTTTAATTATTAATAAAAAATATTTTTTTTTCAAAATCGATTTTTTACTCATACATCATTATCTTCACGACTTATTTACCTAATTTTGCATTTTAATCAATACACCAACCACCATTAACAATCAAAATCAAGTTCTTAATGCACCTAAAATCGACATCTTCATCTTCATATCTTATTTCTTACACACATAAGCCGTTCCCTTTCACTTTTCTTTCTCATTTCATCCCAAAATCTCAACTTTTATATTTAAAAATTTATAAGATTATTGGAATTACTCAAATTCACAATTCTTGGTCAAGACCGAGTGGATAACTTTCGTTTTGAAGTTATGTGTATTTGGAGAAATTAAACATGAATCTCACTGGATCTAAGAATGATATTTGATTTTTTCAGATCTGTTTCATGAAGAAGAGTCTTCTAGAAGTCTTTTGGTTAATGTACATGTTAGTTTTACAATTAACTATTTTGTTTGTTTTTGATAGAAGAATTCTTTAGAAGTTTTCTAACTTTTCTTTGCAACAAAAAAATTGAGTAGACTTTTCTCTCAGAAGCATGTTTGTTTTATAATTGATCGAAGTTTCTCAAAAGATTGACTTTTTCAAAGAAAACTTCTAGAGAAAATTTCTTGAGAAGTCTTTTTACAATCACATGAAATCTCCAAAGTCTAGCAAGAAGCATGCGTAGTTAGTTTTACAATTGAAAATAAATAATAAAACATTTTATTATTAAAAATTAAATAAATAGAAGAGTTCTTGAGAAGTCATCTTTTATTTTATTCTGAATTCAGTCATTTATTTTTAAAGAAGGCTTCTATAGAAGTATTTTCTTATAAATTCAATCATGGTCAATTGCAAAACCAACATACGAAGACTTCTTGAGACACTTAGAATCTTATATGAAAAAGTCAAATTTCAGAAAATTTTTGGTCAACTGAAAAATTAATATGATTAGTAGAGAGGTATCATTTGGCAAATAAAAAAAATCCAAATAAAAAAGTAACCCAATAATTTACAAAGAATTACTTCTCAAGACGTATCCTAATTTTATCAGACTTCTTGAGAAGTCTTCTTTGTAAATTTAAAATGACCTAAACAGAAGAATTCTCCATTAATTTATTTTTTTAAAATTTTGTATTTTCTCCAAATTTATAATGATTTTTTTTTATTTTTTTGTTAACTCATGTTTATATGTCAATATTGGAGCTATTGAATGAAATTTATAACTTAGTTGTTTATAATTATGATGTTATCAATATTCATATTTATTTATGTTTCTAATTGATCAGAGAAAATTTCTTGAAATTTCTTTCATTAGTTTTCGTAAACTTGCATTTTTCCTTATTTAATGTTTGTTTTAAGTTTTTCTTGCATGAAATTTGTTACTTAAATATTTTTATAATTGTGAGATAACAATATTCATGTTTACTTATGTTTCTAGTTGATGAGAACAGACTTGTTGAAAAGTTTTCTCTATTATTTTTACAAACTTGCATTTATCCATACATAAACTGATCTTTCAAGAGGTTCTTGTTAAGTCATGTGTATTCAACGCAGTGAGCCGACACACAGTCCAAGTGTTGGGATGCAATCTTTCTCACATTCGACAACTGTGGATGTGGAACATCAGGTCAGAGAACTCTGAGAAACAATACTTGGGAAAGCAGCTTTACGCAAGTGTCTTGTCGCCGGAAAAATCCCTTCGGGGACGAATACAACATGCCGGAGTCAAGCCTTCAATGTGGTCTTGTCATGGAAAAACCTAAGATTAACCCTTATGCTGGGGGCTAGTTTTGTTCTTTAATACTTTAACACAAAAAAAATAGTTTATTTTTTCTTTTGTTGAGAACAGTTTCGAACCGACGGATTGATTATATGTTTTTTGGGTAAAAACTGTGTATCTTACCGACCAAAATTGCAAAAAAGTACGTGCAGTCTATGAATACAGTCCATGAATACTAAAATAAAATTACATGAAAGACAAGTTGATTTAAACATATTTTTATCATATCAAGTGTCTAAGAAAATTAGCTTTATTTAATGTTAACATTTGTTAATACCACCGCTATATATATATATATACGTCTTTTATTTTTATATCAAAAACCACACAATACAATAGTAGATCATATTATATTATATGATATTTTACAAACTATTTTACTTTGGCTTACTTCTATTTTAAAATGTAACAAGATTATGACCAGTATTTTTAATGCATGATTATTTTATGACAAAAATTATTTTTATGATGTTTATTCGCTTTTAAATGATATATAGTTTTAGATGTAAAGTTTAAGATAAGTTCATAATTTTATTTTTTCGTATAAATTTTACTTTATAGTAATCCCATCAGAATCAAAAAAGAAAAAGTATATGTTTATCGGGTAAGTACCATATCTGACTGCTGGAAACTTAAATAGGTAGTTTCAAAGATTAAACTGAATGCCCTATGAAGCCTGAGTAGGACGTAATTTCCATGAAATTTTCACCAGAATCGTTCATTTTGTTGGGGGAGAAAACTCTGAAATGTTATGAAACACACATAGAAACAAAAAAAATCGTCAGAAATGGAATATCTCTAATGAATATTTTAATTATAAACGAAAAAGAGAAACCTTTTATTCAGAGGAAGCTAAGCTAGCAGGGACAGAAGAAGATGAGGAGGAGGATGACAGGATAATAAATGTGTGTATTGCATAGCAGAAAGTTGGTATTCTTATAGTAAAAAACCATTTTGTTTTGGTAACAATTGATATGGTCAAACTTTCTATCATCCAAGTGCCAGCAATAATTTAAGAGTTTTCTAATTACATTTTAATTACTTTGTGAGATTTATGAGAAGGGTATATATATTGGTTTGTTTTTATCAAAAGAATACCGAAAAGCTAACAAAACTATACAATTTTTTTTTTGGCTCAACAACTAACTTTCCACTCACCATAAGTTGAAGGACTGACAAAGACTTATAAGTCTCACACTAATGGTTTCAACCACATTGGCATAATAGAATACAACTAAGGGACATTAGACGTAAATGTATAAGTCTCTTTCGCTATTCTATCTGCAATTCTATTACAATAATAGGGTTTTTAGTAATTAAACCCCCCAACTAAAGATAAATCGTAAAATAAACTCTTAACTAAAAATCCTACAAAAGAAACCTAAAACTTTAGCGCCGTTAACGTATGTTACCCTCCGTCTAAAATTCCGTCACGGATGGTGACATATTTTAACGATTTATAAGTTAAGGGTTTATAATCTTGAAAACTTAGTTGAATAGTTTTTCTTACGATTCAAAAAAAATTGAGGGTTTTATCACTAAAACACATTAAATATTTTAAAATCTTTATTATCATTTATACATTATTTAAAATTGACTTATAAGCTTTTAAAACTAGTTTATAAATGTTAATACATTATTTTATCAATTTTATAACTAATTTATAAGAAATTATAAATATTTTAATATTTTTACAAATGATTAATAAGGCTTAGTGTCAGTCTGAATACTGTATGGGTTGGAAGCTTTCTGGGCCTATAAATTAATAAAATTCATAGAAAAAAGTATTCAAACTTAACAACCTCTACATTTTTAATGAACATCGAGAACCAATTTTACTAAGAAATATTCTTAATAAAAATGGTCCATAATTTACTTATTTTTAAGAATAACTGTCATTTTTGTTTAAAGATACATAAGTAAATTATCAGCCATTTTTCTTAAAAATATTCCTTAGCAAAATTGGTTTTGGGTGTTCATTAACTATGTAGAGATGGCCAGTTCGAATATTTCTCTCCGCTTTATTTTCTTATTCCCGTATTTTCTATGAATTTTATTAATTTATAGGCCCAAGAAAAAAATTTAGCTCCAACCCATACAATGTCTAGACCGGTATTGAACCTTATTAATTATTTATAAAAATATAAAAATATTTATGAATCTTTCTAAATTGGTTATAAAATTGATAAAATAATGTATGAAAATTTATAAATTAGTTTTAAAAGCTTATAACTCAATTTTAAACAATGTATAAATGATAATAAAGCTTTTAAAACATTTAATGTGTTTTAGTGATAAAAACCCTTAACTGTTTTTGAATCGTAAGAAAACCTTTAAACTAAGTTTTCAGGATTATAAACCCTCAACTTATAAACCGTTAACATATGTCACCATCCGTGGCGGAATTTTAGACGGAGGGTAACATACGTAATCATAAATTAAGTATTACTATATAAAGGATATTTTTTTTCATTAAATAAAAACTACATAATTATCTAATATGACTAAATATATATTTCAATTAATCATTTTGAATAATAAAAATTTGGTAACAATTTTTATATCATTTCTCATTTTTTAATTTTATATTATTAAAATAAATTAAATAATCATATTCACCATATAATAAAAATTTATATTTTTCAGATATTTATATTTTGAATTTTAAAAAATGACTTTAAATTACTAAATTGTCAAAAGTCTCACATTTAAAAATTTGTGATCAATGATTTAATTTTTTTTTATAACAAGTTACAAATGATCATAAAACTATATGAATATAATTTCTTAGTTAATAGATATTCATTAAAATTATATATATTTTAATAGTTTTAAATTAAATTATATACCATTTGAAAATAAATGCTTTAGTTCTTAAATTTGCATTGAACTATTATTAAAATGAATATTTTAATTTTGAAATTTGCATTGAATTTTTAAATATGATTATAAATTAATAAAATTATTAAAAGTTTGCCTTAAAATTTTTTTACATCAATTTTTTTTTTGATATTAAATACAAATGATCATGAGTAATACATGCTGTTAACACCTAATGTAAATTTTACTCTTCGCATGGCACAAATTATTAAATATTTTTATGAATTATTTTTAGAATTAATACATGTATAGATTTCTCGAGAAATCTTCTGTTAGAAAACTTCGTTGTTTAGAAAAAAAATTCAGATGGCTATAATCGTAAGAGTGTTTATATGTTTTTTATTTGACAATAAGAAGATAATTATAATTTTATTACCATGTTTATGTTGCCTTTGCGTTTGATTGAATTTGAAGTATGAATTTGCATTTAAACTCAAGTTTTTGAGTCATTTTGAGTCATTTTTAGCAAATCCCCCAAATATAAATCTGAAGATCCCAAATATTAATAGAAAATGATAATAAGTAAATTGTGTGATTATTGGTTATGTAGGAGCTGTAGCAAGCAAAAACAAATATACATCACATAAACTGAACCAACCAAATTATATTTTTTTCACAGCCAAGCTAATTTTACTTCCAATATTTGTCTGCAGATAAACAATCTTCTAAAGTATCATTTTTACTCTATAGGAATATTTTTTATTTATTTAAATGAGACAATCATATATATTTTAATTTTGTGTATATAAATCCTATATGTGATATACATTATTTGGTTAATAAATCATAATTATATCACATATAAATGTTATAAAATTAGCTTAACTTGTTCCACCTCTATTCAGTCTGCTTGTTGGCAGAGTCCTAGTTTTACAAAACCACAAACCAAAGAAAAAATAGACCATTTTAAGTGATGTAATAGAGATAGATGTATCGATGAAAATAAATACAATCCCCAGACTCTAGTTCTCCATTTCTATTAAAAAAGATATCTAAGTCTGTGCAAAAGAAGTGTATTTTACGGACCAAAATTACAAAAAAAAGTCTGTGCAATCCATGAAAACTAAACGAAAATGATCTGAAGGGTAAGTTGATTTCAACATTCTTATCATATCAAGTGTTTAAGAAATTAAAATTATTTAATGTTAACATTATGTTAATATTACCGCTATGTATATGTTTTTTTTATATATCAAAGACTACACAATACAATAGTAGATCATATTCTACTATATTTTACAAACTATTTTCCTTTGGCTTACTTCTATTTTAAAATCTAACTAGAAGAGTATGACCAGCATTTTCAATGGGGGATTATTTTATGACAAAATTTATTTTTATGATTTTAGTCACTTTTAAATAATATATAGTTCTAGATGTTAAAGTTTAAGATAAGTTAATAATTTTACATTTTTGTATAAATTTTACTTTATAGAAACCCCATTAGAATCCAAAAACTATTTATTGGGTTTAAGTACCATATCTGACTATTGGAAATTAAATAGGTCAGTTCAAAGATTAATATGCATTACAAATCATAATGAAAGGGATGAGTACAAGACTGCATATCTTGTACATTATTGAATAAGGATATAAAAAGGGTTTACATCTTTGTTTTTTTGTTAAGATTGACCATCTAAAGGTGGATACCAAAGTTAAGAAATATATAATCAATCCCTTATCTTCTTGTATACCTATATACTATCAGGTATCACATGATCAGTACTCTTAGGTTCATCATTCTGGTACATTAAACCATGATTCTGGTTATCAAGGTGTGGCTCCAACGAACGAGAGAAACCCTGAGAGGCCAAAGAGGATGAAGGTGACATGCTTAACTGAGGGGTTCGATTGCTAGGATCTTGAAACATTGAAGAACCTGACCAATTATTTCGATGGAAACACCTTATGGGTTGAACTGGTGCATCGTGCTCATGTATCCCATAGTATATAATCACCACTGACTTCTCATTGTCTGCTCTTCTCTCCACATGCTTCTTCACTTTGCACCCAACGAATGTGCATTTGTAGTAACTCCTGTGAAAACATTTATACCAAAATAAAAATATACATTTTTAGAATATGCATCGAATATCTAGGTTTCGCCAAAGTGTGTGACTAATTTTGGAGTGAGCAAGCCTCTTGGTGAAACAAATATTATACAACCTCGTACATGGGTTCCCCATGATAACTTTTTGACCATATTTTCTCCAGATAAAACCATCTTCGGGATTTTTTTCGTCACTTTCCATGTGAACTACAGTCCTTTCTTCGTTCGTGATTGTTCTTGTGGCTCTAATCATGTTTGATACCTCATTTTCACTGCGAGAAAATCGTGAAATTTAGGTTAATTTAGTCATAATGTTGAGTTTATTATACTATAGTTATTAAACGATGTCAACTTGGGACCTTCTTTTTGGAGATGAAGGTTCAACATCTAGAACATCAACAATGTTGTGATCTTCAGGAGCCTGGTCAACGCCCATCCGCTGATGAGAAAGACCGTTGTTGGATATCATCATTGTTGCATGATCACCCCCAAAAACTTTCACCTTCTCTGGAGTCCCGTCACTGGCAACTGGAGAAGGAAGGACAATCTGAAAAAAGAAGTAACCAAAGAATATAAACAGTTAGGGTGTTGGATTGGGATTTTTCATTTGTTTTTCTTCTCCTCCTGGAAAGGACACTGAGGCCTAAGATCTAACAAAATATAGTTTTATCATTCACATGTAAAGTTTGTATTCTACGGTGAAAATCAAATGTAAAAATTAGAACAGATTTTTCTTATGGAACATCATTTGGAAATTGATAAACGCAAACAGGTATGATAAACTATCAAACGTGAAAAAGGAAATAACAGATTATGTGATTACCAATAGATGTTATCTACTATTTTATACATTATACCCAATTGTTTTTAAAATAAAATATGTAACTATAATCCAAAATATTTGTTCAGTCACGTGTTTTTTTATGACAAGTTCAATCACATGCTCGTTCAACTATTTATCATATGATTATATATCACGTATTATAGAACAATCATAAACATATATTGTTACTTACCTGTGAAGGAGACTTAGAGAACATGTTTGGAGATTGCAACACTGCAGAGGAGCTGACGTTCTCTGTCCCCAAGGGTGGAAGATCTATTCCTTTTTTTGCAGTAAGACAGTGGCCGAGACGACCAGATGTTTCTTCAGGATGATGATCATTTGATTTGCTGATCGGATTTAGACCATTTTTGGTTTGATCCATCAACGCTGATGTCATTCTTGGGATAGGAATGGCCTGTGAAGCCGAGTATGACGTAATTTCCATGAAGTTTTCACCGGAATCGCTCATTTTGTTGGAGGAGAAAACTCTGAAATGTTATTAAACACACATACAAACAAAAAAAATCGTCATAAACGGAACATCTCTAATGGATATATATTTTATTTATAAACGAAAAAGAGAAACCTTTTACTCAGAGGAAGCTAAGATAGCATGAATAAGATAGCATGGACAGAAGAAGATGAAGAGGAGGATGATAGGATAAGAAATGTGTGTATTGCATAGCAGATAGTTGGTCTTCTTATAGTAAAACCCAACCATTTTGTTTTGGTAACAATTGATATGGTCAAACTTTCTATCATCCAAGTGTCAGCAATACTTTAAGAGTTTTTAATTACATTTTAATTACTTTTTGAGATTTATGAGAAGGGTATATATTTTGGTTTGTTTTTATCAAAACAATACCGAAAAGCTAACAAAACTATACAAAAAAAAATGGTTCAACAACTAACTTTCCATTCACCATAAGTTCAAGGACTGACAAAGACTTATAAGTCTCACACTAATGGTTTCGACCACATTGACATAATAGAATACAACTAAGGGACATTAGACGTAGACGTATAAGTCTCTTTCGTTATTATATCTGCAATTCTATTACAATAATAAGGGTAATACTCCACTACACATTCTTGATTTCCTGCCAATGAAAGAGATATCTTGTCTGAGGGGATCCATCATTAGCCATATCTCTTCTTCTCTAATGATCCTTCTCTTTACCATCAAAGAGTCAGTCTCAATGACCACCGTCGTATACCCAAATCTGGAGAGTGTTTGTAAAGCCCACCTTATCGCCTCTGCCTCTGTTTCTAACACAAAATCCTTTCTTGGCACTCTTTTCGCTCCTGCCCACACCAGTTTACCCTGATGGTCTCGCCACCAATCCGACTCCACCTTCTCCCCTAGCCTATTTTTAGGCCTCATCAGTATTACATTTAATCCAGTTAGGTGATGGTGGTTTTCAAACCTGTTCAGGGTTGTCTGTTGTACTTCTTGTAGCCTTTACCAATTTTACCCCTTTCCTACCTTTCCATTCTCGACATCCTCCCTAGTTTTTTCCACTGTTGTTAGAGCATTGTAATCTCTTCCTTTGAATATATATTCATTTCTCTTCTTTTATATTCTCCACAAGAATCACTGTATCAGTTCTTCATGCACCTCTTCACGTGGGAATTTTTTTTATTCAAGGCCCAATAAAGATTAGATAAAATAATAAAAAACTAGATTTTGACCCACGCTTTTAAAGCGCGGGATTATTTCCGGTTAAAAAATATTTTGTGTAATAAATTTATAATAGTATGTCAAGTATGATAAAATATATATCAGGATATCATTCAAATAAAATTTATATTGGATTAATATAAAATTTATATATAATTGTTTTGGTCTTATTTCATCTAAAACAATGAGAGTTCAAATTATTTTATTTTTAATTTTTCACAGTATTGAATTTTATTTTTAATCTAAAACATATATAAGTTTAACTTGTATTACGCTAAGTTGTTCTTTAAATGCTTTAAAGTTAAAATGAAATAATACTTTTTGTTAATCTGTTTCGCATTTTTCACATTTTATAATTGTAATGAAATTATCAAACATGTTTGTTCAACCCGTTTGTATTTGTTAATATTTTACATATTTAATTAAATAATCCATAAAATATGTAATCACCATCAACCATAAATAATTTTTAATATATTTATCAAGTAAAATATATAATATAATTTTATTAATAGAAATTTAATATTTTAAAATACGGTTTTATTCTGGACCTAATTTTATTCATGTTTTGAAAATAGGATAAAAAAAATTCAAGAGTAGATCTGGTTACACAAAATAAGGAGATGAGTTGTTGAGTTTTTTTTTTAAAGGAAAAAAATAAAATCACATTAAGTAGAATCTATAATTTTAACTAAAATAATAAGAAAATAATCACATTGAACTGAATCTATAATTTTATTTAAGTCTAACACACAAAAACACAAGTGAAAAATAAAATTTTACCGATTTTGGCAATTTAAATAGCACAATTCTCCAAAAGATTTCTAGAGAAGTCTGTTAATGAAGCCCGAAGTCTGATATTGTCCTTAGATATGAAAAATTTGCATATTAAAAAAACGTTAAAATAACTTCAAAATAGAGAAAAAATAGAACCTTTTAGGTTTAAATCATAAACAAAGCATCATTTATGTTGAATCTAAATACAAAAATACAAAACACATATCCAAAATTTATAGATTTATCTTTATAGGAGGAAAAGATTAAAACCATGGAATAAAGTTTGGTGTCTTCAAGTTCAAATAAATTAGAGAGTGATTAAAGAGTTTTGCATTGAGAAATATTACATATTTGTTGCATCTATCTGATACAAAGATAGAGAATATGTAAATGTTTTAAATAAGAGACAAAAACTTCAGTTAGACACAAAAAAATTGGTAGAGAAGACTTCACAAGGGTAATACTGTAACAACCTACCCCATGGGATCCATCTGGCGATGCAACGCATTGACCCTAACCCTTCTACTGTGATACAACATGTCTTTTGGGGCCTCGGCTCACAGATAGGTTATTGGTGCACTTGACGTTACTCAAACCCAAGACCTCACCCTTTAACAACTCCCCACAGGACAAGCTGTCACTAATTGATCTGCAGGTCAAATGGTGACAACTTGTCATGTGGGAGAATTGCTAAAGGGTGAAGTCTTTGGTTCGAGTAAAGGCAAATGCACCAATAACCTATTTGTGAGCCGAGACCCCAAAAGACATGTTGTATCACATGGAAGAGTTTAGGGTCAATTCGATGCAGCACCAACTTATTGTAACAACTTGCCCCGTGGGACTCAGCTGGCATTATTTTTAGGCCTCATCAGTATTACATTTAAACTAGTTAGGTGGTACTGATTTCCAAACTTGTTCAGGGTTGTCTGTTGTAGTTCTTGTAGCCTCTACCAATGTTACCCTTTCCATTCTCTACATCCTCCCTAGTTTTTTCCATTGTTGTTGGAGCATTGTAATCTCTTCTTTTGAATATATATTCATTTTTGTTCTTCCATATTCTCCACAACAGTCAAGGTATCAGTTCTTCATGCACCTCTTCACGTGGAAACTCTTTTTTTTTATTCAAGGCGCAGTGAAGATTAGATAAAATAATAAGAAAATAATCAAATTAAGTTGAATCTATAATTTTAACTAAAATAATAAGAAAATAATCACATTAAATTGAATGTATAATTTTATTTAGGTCTAACACACAAAAACACAAGTGAAAAATAAAATCTTACCAATTTTGTCAATTTTCATAGCAGAACTCTCCAAAAGTTTTCTAGAGAAGTTTGTTAATGAAGCCCGAAGTTTGATGTCCATAGATATGAAAAAACTGCATATTAAAATATGTTAAATAATTTCAAAATAGAGAAAAAAAATAGAACATTTTTGGTTAAAATAATAAACAAAGCATAATATTATGTTGAATCTATAGTTTTATTTTTATCTAACACACAAAAACACAAAACACATATCCCAAAATTTATAAATCTACTTTTATAGGAGGGGAATAGTAAAACCATGGAATAAAAACTTCCAAAACAAGATAAATTTGTGAGAAAGAATGTGACAAAATATGGGAAATTGATATAAAATTTGGTGGCTTCAAGTTCAAATAGATTAGAGATTGATTAAAGAGTTTTATATTGAGAAATATTACATTTTTGTTGCAGCTATTTGAGACAAAAATAGAGAATATGTAATTTTTAATATAAATAAACAAAAATAGAGACTCCTCACGAAATCTGCTACTGGAAGACTTCTGAAGAAATCTCCTAATGGATCACTTCTCGACAAACTTTTTAAAAATTCTTCTACCTCTAAACTCAAAAATCTAATGTTTTAACTAGATATTAGTAAAAAAAATTATTAAACATAAAATTAATTTATAAAATATTTAATATATACAAAATAAACACTTATATGTTCAATTTATTTATTTAAAAATATTTAAGATTAATCTAACCCTTAGAATACCAACATTACTTGAAGATATGTTACCAAACCCTAATTAATGGACAATCATGATTTACATACTCTATTCACTCATATATGTGGAATAAATTCAGTGTTATTAAATTTAAATTTACGCGATTTAAATTTTTTAAAATTTTTCATGATTTCAATTTATTTTTTATCAAGATATTTTTTTATAATCTCATATATACTAAAAGAGAAACATTACAACTTTTTTATCTATGACACGTATCATCACCAAAATGATTTTTAGAATCACTAGAGAATTGAGTTGGTACATCTAAACATATACTATAGTTTTTATTTAAGTAATCATAAATTAAGTATTACTATATAAAGGACATTTTTTCATTAAATAAAAACTACGTAATTATCTAAAATGATTAAAATATATATTGCAATTAATCATTTTGAATAATAAAAATTTGGTAACAATTTTTATATCCTTTAATCATTTTGGTTTAATTTTATATTATTAAAATAAATTAAAAAATCATATTCACCATATAATAAAAATTTATATTTTTCATATATTTATATTTTGAATCTTTAAAAACGATTTTAAATTATTGAATTGTCAAAAGTCTCACATTTAAAAATTTGTGATCAATGATTTAATTTTTTGTTATAACAAGATACAAATGATCATAAAAATATATGAATAGAATTTCTTAGTTAATAGATATTCATATTAAAATTATATATTTTTAATATTTTTAAATTAAATTATATACCATTTGAAAATAAATGCTTTAGTTCTTAAATTTGCATTGAACTAGTATTAAAAATTAATATTTTAATTTTGAAATTTGCATTGAATTTTTAAATATGATTTTAAATTATATACCATTTGAAAATAAATGCTTTAGTTCTTAAGTGATGTAATAGAGATAGATGTATAGATGAAAATAAATACAATCGCCAGGCCGCAATGGCCTTGACCAGCTTAAGCTCAAAGCCGGGTCTGCTTGTTGGTACCACCCATTCCATTGTCATCATTTGACCTCTAAGTTGTGATGGTCCAAGCAGAGGATCCTTACTTTCACCACGTATGGATCCGCATCTCCACTCGGTGTTCCGCAACAAGTCATTCTCATTAACGGTCAATTCCCTGGTCCTAACATCAACTCAACTTCTAACAACAACGTCATCGTTAATGTCTTCAACAACCTCGACGAACCTTTCCTCATTGCTTGGTATGTTTATTCATAATAGACCGTCATCTTTACTTGCCTGCCCCTTACCATATAATACCACTAGCGAGGGATGTACATTTGGATAATTCGCTTTGATTATTTCACAATTAGAAAATTAATATTTAATGAGTTTCACCTGTTTTTTTAATGACCTCCACTTGTATATCAGATGAATAATCAAATGTTAGATGAATAATCAAATATGATTTTTTCTCAAAAATAATCATAAAAACAGTTAGTAAGTGATCTGAGTGATTTTCCACAGTTCTTTTTTTTAGAGTTGTATTAAGTAATCTACAACCTAAGAATCAAAATAGAAAATATATTGACCTTGAACATTAAGTTTTAAAAAAACTTATATTTATTGCTTTGGAATTTATTGATATAATTTTATACCAATAAAATCTAAAATTACAGCCGGAAACCTACAACTTATATTTAAAAGAAAAAAAATCTGAAGGTACATCATCTACCAATCAAACTCTAGTTAGGGTATTTCCAGAACATCTTAATATTTGACTATAAATGTTATTGTACATAATTTTTTCTCTAAAACACTTTTATTTTACTCTAAAATAAAATTATAGCTTTATTCTATATTTTCATTGAAAATATCATTTTTCTATTTTTTAAAGAGCATTTTATCATATAAAAATTCATTGAAAAATTATTCTTATATTTTAGAGGAAAATATATAAATATATTGGAGATGGTGTTACATTTTTAATATGCTAATAATATACAATTGTAAGAATGATAAAAAAAAGTAGAGTCAAGTTTTTTGATGGATAAGAATGGAAAAAGAAGAATCAAGTTTTTTAAAACGTACAAAAATGTATACTATTCATTACCAACCTTATTTACTTTTGTTTGTTTTGATTTAAATTTCCAATGCTGCCAATAGCTTCTAATTCGTGATTTATTTCGAAAATTTCTAAATAGGAATGGAATCCAGCACATGAAGAAGTCATGGTAAGCTTAGGTACGCGTTGAGCGGAGTCTCGCACACAGACCCCCTTGAAACTCTTTGAACCAGTTCCGCTCTTTCAGGTGGAACTTGACAGCCAGCGCAGCTAGACCTAACCCACAGGGCTCTTACCATTATGGAAAGATTAACATCACTCGCACCATTAAGCTCGTGAACACTCAGGGAAAGATCACAATTTTTTATTACAAAGATATTTTCGGCCACAATTTTTTTTAATTCATCTTTAATGTAGTGGTAAAATCTAAAAGTTATACTTTTTTTTGTGTAACAAAGTTCAAAACCCCATAAAAATAATCATTTTTTAAAATTTACTTTTAACCATAAATTTCTTAGAACCTGCTCTAGGCCTAGTTTTGTTCTTCAATACTTTAACACAACAAAAAGAAAAGAGTTTGTTTTTTCTTTTGTTGACAACAGTTTCGAACCAGCGGATTGAGTAAAATGTTTATTTGGGTCTTTTAATTATTTAATTCAAGTTATGAATTTGACTTAATTCGGTACACGTGAATTCATATTTACATGAATTAAATGTATGTTTATCCCTTCAGTTTGTCTTCATCTTCTTCTACACAATGAGTTGATCAATCGCACATTTAACTATATTGGAGATTAGTATAGTTACTCAAAGGTTAAGCAAAAAAAAAAACTATATTAGAGATATGTTGCGTCAAAAGAAGTGTATTTTACGGACCAAAATTACAAAAAAAAATCTGTGCAATCCATGAAAACTAAACGAAAATGATCTGAAGGGTAAGTTGATTTCAACATTCTTATCATATCAAGTGTTTAAGAAATTAACATTATTTAATGTTAACATTATGTTAATATTACCGCTATGTATATGTTTTTTTTATATATCAAAGACTACATAATACAATAGTAGATCATATTCTACTATATTTTACAAACTATTTTCCTTTGGCTTACTTCTATTTTAAAATCTAACTAGAAGATTATGACCAGCATTTTCAATGGGGGATTATTTTATGACAAAATTTATTTTTATGATTTTAGTCACTTTTAAATAATATACAGTTCTAGATGTTAAAGTTTAAGATAACTTAATAATTTTACATTTTTGTATAAATTTTACTTTATAGAAACCCCATCAAAATCCAAAAAGTAGTACCTATTTATCGGGTTTAAGTACCATATCTGACTATTGGAAATTAAATAGGTCAGTTCAAAGATTAATATGCATTACAAATCATAATGAAAGGGATGACTACAAGACTGCATATCTTGTACATTATTAAATAAGGATATAAAAAGGGTTTACATCTTTGTTTTTTTTGTTAAGATTGACCATCTAAAGCTGGATACCAAAGTTAAGAAATATATAATCAATCCCTTATCTTCTTGTATACCTATATACTATCAGGTATCACATGATCAGTACTCTTAGGTTCATCATTCTGGTACATTAAACCATGATTCTGGTTATCAAGGTGTGGCTCCAACGAACGAGAGAAACCCTGAGAGGCCGAAGAGGATGAAGGTGACATGCTTAACTGAGGGGTTCGATTGCTAGGATCTTGAAACATTGAAGAACCTGACCAATTCTTTCGATGGAAACACCTTATGGGTTGAACTGGTGCATCGTGCTCATGTATCCCATAGTATATAATCACCACTGACTTCTCATTGTCTGCTCTTCTCTCCACATGCTTCTTCACTTTGCACCCAACGAATGTGCATTTGTAGTAACTCCTGTGAAAACATTTATACCAAAATAAAAATATACATTTTTAGAATATGCATCGAATATCTAGGTTTCGCCAAAGTGTGTGACTAATTTTGGAGTGAGCAAGCCTCTTGGTGAAACAAATATTATACAACCTCGTACATGGGTTCCCCATGATAACTTTTTGACCATATTTTCTCCAGATAAAACCATCTTCGGGATTTTTTTCGTCACTTTCCATGTGAACTACAGTCCTTTCTTCGTTCGTGATTGTTCTTGTGGCTCTAATCATGTTTGATACCTCATTTTCACTGCGAGAAAATCGTGAAATTTAGGTTAATTTAGTCATAATGTTGAATTTTTTATACTATAGTTATTAAACGATGTCAACTTGGGACCTTCTTTTTGGAGATGAAGGTTCAACATCTAGAACATCAACAATGTTGTGATCTTCAGGAGCCTGGTCAACGCCCATCCGCTGATGAGAAAGACCGTTGTTGGATATCATCATTGTTGCATGATCACCCCCAAAAACTTTCACCTTCTCTGGAGGCCCGCCACTGGCAACTGGAGAAGGAAGGACAATCTGAAAAAAGAAGTAACCAAAGAATATAAAAAGTTAGGGTGTTGGATTGGGATTTTTCATTTGTTTTTCTTCTCCTCCAGGAAAGGACACTGAGGCCTAAGATCTAACAAAATATAGTTTTATCATTCACATGTAAAGTTTGTATTCTACGGTGAAAATCAAATGTAAAAATTAGAACAGATTTTTCTTATGGAACATCATTTGGAAATTGATAAACGCAAACAGGTATGATAAACTATCAAACGTGAAAAAGGAAATAACAGATTATGTGATTACCAATAGATGTTATCTACTATTTTATACATTATACCCAATTGTTTTTAAAATAAAATATGTAACTGTAATCCAAAATATTTGTTCAGTTACGTGTCTTTTTATGACAAGTTCAATCACATGCTCGTTCAACTATTTATCATATGATTATATATCACGTATTATAGAACAATCATAAACATATATTGTTACTTACCTGTGAAGGAGACTTAGAGAACATGTTTGGAGATTGCAACACTGCAGAGGAGCTGACGTTCTCTGTCCCCAAGGGTGGAAGATCTATTCCTTTTTTTGCAGTAAGACAGTGGCCGAGACGACCAGATGTTTCTTCAGGATGATGATCATTTGATTTGCTGATCGGATTTAGACCATTTTTGGTTTGATCCATCAACGCTGATGTCATTCTTGGGATAGGAATGGCCTGTGAAGCCGAGTATGACGTAATTTCCATGAAGTTTTCACCGGAATCGCTCATTTTGTTGGAGGAGAAAACTCTGAAATGTTATTAAACACACATACAAACAAAAAAAATTTGTCATAAACGGAACATCTCTAATGGATATATATTTTATTTATAAACGAAAAAGAGAAGCTTTTTACTCAGAGGAAGCTAAGATAGCATGGACAGAAGAAGATGAGGAGGAGGATGAGATGATAAGAAATGTGTGTATTGCATAGCA
>CAJHQQ010002224.1:0-69962 GCA_905132885.1 Moricandia moricandioides
TTCATGTTGCTCATCTAAACTCTCCTCATTGTCCTCCTTAATGATCCGGTCCATGATCACATCAGAAGTTGAATCAATATCATAGGAGTTCTGATGAAGATGTTTTTCCACTTTTAACCGAAGTGATTCCAGTTTACCCTGTTTGGAGATTTGGTAATTTCTTCTTGATTCGAATCAAACCAGAATGAATCAAGATGTAAGAATCTTGATTTGTACTCATAAATCAGTGTAGAATCATCCTGAAGTTGAATCAATATCATTGGACTTATGATGAAGAAGTTATCCCACTTTTAACCGAAGTGACTCCAGTTCACCCTGTTTGGAGATTTGGCAATTTATTCTTGATACTAATCAAACCAGAATGAACCACTATGTAAGAAGCTTTATTTGGACTCATAAATAAGTGGAGAATCACCCTGAAGTTAAATCAATATCATTGGAGTTATGATGAAGAAGTTATCCCACTTTTAACCGAAGTGATTCCAGTTTGCCCTGTTTCGAGAGTTGGCAATTTCTTCTTGATACTAACAAAACCAGAATGAATCACGATGTAAGAAACTTAATTTGGACTCATAAATCAGTGTAGAATCACCCTGAAGTTGAATCAAGATCATAGGAGTTATGATGAAGATGTTATTCCACTTTTAACCGAAGTGATTCCAGTTTACCCTGTTTGGAGATTTGGCAATTTCTTCTTGATTCTAATCAAACCAGAATGAATCAAGATGTAACAATCTTGATTTGGACTCATATGTCAGTGTAGAATCATCCTGAAGTTGAATCAATATCATTGGACTTATGATGAAGAAGTTATCCCACTTTAAACAAAAGTGATCCCAACTTACCCTGTTTGGAGATTTGGTAATTTATTCTTGATACTAATAAAAAAAGAATGAATCACGATGTAAGAAGCTTGATTTGGACTCATTAATCAGTGTACAATCACCCTTGAGTTAAATCAGTATCATTGGAGTTATGATGAAGTAGTTATCCCACTTTTAACCGAAGTGATTCCAGTTTACCCTGTTTGGAGATTTGGCAATTTCTTCTTGATACAAATAAAACCAGAAAACCAGAATGAATCACGATGTAAGAATATTGATTTGGACTCATAAATCAGCTTAGAATCACCCTGAAGTTGAATCAAGATCATAGGAGTTATGATGAAGAAGTTATCCCACTTTTAACCGAAATGATTCCTGTTTACCCTGTTTGGAGATTTGGCAATATCTTCTTGGTTCTAATCAAACCAGAATGAATCAAGATTTAAGAAGCTCTATTTGGACTCATAAATAAGTGGAGAATCATCCTGAAGTTGAATCAATATCATTGGAGTTATGATGAAGAAGTTATCCCACTTTTAACCGAAGTGATTCCAGTTTGCCATGTTTGGAGAGTTGGCAATTTCTTCTTGATACTAATAAAACCAGAATGAATCATGATGAAAGAAGCTTGATTTGGACTCATTAATCAGTGTAGAATCACCCTGAATTTGAATCAAGATCATAGGAGTTATGGTGAAGAAGTTATCCCACTTTTAACCGAAGTGACTCCAGTTTACCCTGTTTGGAGATTTGGTAATTTATTCTTGATTCTAATCAAACAAGAATGAATCAAGATGTAAGAAGCTTTATTTGTACTCATAAATCAGTGGATAATCACCCTGAAGTTGAATCAATATCATAGGAGTTATGATGAAGATGTTATTCCACTTTTAATCGAAGTGATTCCAGTTTACCCTGTTTGGAGATTTGGCAATTTCTTCTTGATTCTAATCAAACCAGATTGAATCAAGATGTAATAATCTTTATCTGGACTCATAAGTCAGTGTAGAATCATCCTGAAGTTGAATCAATATTATTGGACTTATGATGAAGAAGTTATCCCATTTTAAACCGAAGTGATCCCAGTTTACCCTGTTTGAAGATTTGGCAATTTATTCTTGATACTAATAAAACCAGAATGAATCACGATGTAATAAGCTTGATTTGGACTCAGTAATCAGTGTAGAATCACCCTGGAGTTGAATCAATATCATTGGAGTTATGATCAAGTAGTTATCCCACTTTTAACCGAAGTGATTCCAGTTTGCCCTGTTTGGAGATTTGACAATTTATTCTTGATACTAATAAAACCAGAATGAATCACGATGTAAGAAGCTTGATTTGGATTCATTAATCAGTGTAGAATCAGCCTGAAGTTGAATCAAGATTATAATCGTTATGATGAAGTTATCCCACTTTTAACCAAAGTGACTCCAGTTTACCCTGTTTGGAGATTTGGCAAATTCTTCTTGATTATAATCAAACCAGAATGAATCAAGATGTAAGAAGCTTTATTTGGACTCATAAATCTGTTGCGAATCATTCCGAAGTTAAATCAATATCACTGGAGTTATGATGAAGAAGTTATTCCACTTTTAACCGAAGTGATTCCTGTTTACCCTGTTTGAAGATTTAACAATTTCTTCTTGATACAAATAAAATCAGAATGAATCACGATGTAATAATCTTTATTTGGACTCATAAATTAGAGTAGAATCATCCTGAATTTGAATCAATATCATTGGACTTATGATAAAGAAGTTATCCCACTTTTAACCGAAGTGATCCCAGTTTACCATGTTTGGAGATTTGGCAATTTATTCTTGATACTAATAAACCCAGAATGAATCACGATGTAAGAAGCTTGATTTGGACTCATTAATCAGTGTAGAATAACCCTGGAGTTGAATCAATATCATTGGAGTTATGATGAAGAAGTTATCCCACTTTTAACCGAAGTGATTCCAGTTTACCCTATTTGGAGATTTGGCAATTTCTTCTTGATACTAATAAAACCAGAATGAATCACGATGTAAAAAGCTTTATTTGGACTCATAAATCAGTGTAGAATCACCCTGAAGATGAAGCAAGATCATAGGAGTTATGATGTAGAAGTTATCCCACTTTTAACCAAAGTGACTCCACTTTACCCTGTTTGGAGATTTGACAATTTCTTCTTGATTCTAATCAAACCAGAATTAATCAAGATGTAAGAAGCTTTATTTGGACTCATAAATCTGTTTCGAATCATTCTGAAGTTAAATCAATATCACTGGAGTTATGATGAAGAAGTTATTCCACTTTTAACCGAAGTGATTCCTGTTTACCCTGTTTGAAGATTTAACAATTTCTTCTTGATACAAATAAAACCAGAATGAATCACGATGTAATAATCTTTATTTGGACTCATAAATCAGAGTAGAATCATCCTGAATTTGAATCAATATCATTGGACTTATGATAAAGAAGTTATCCCACTTTTAACCGAAGTGATCCCAGTTTACCATGTTTGGAGATTTGGCAATTTATTCTAGATACTAATAAATCCAGAATGAATCACGATGTAAGAAGCTTGATTTGGACTCATTAATCAGTGTAGAATAACCCTGGAGTTGAATCAATATCATTGGAGTTATGATGAAGAAGTTATCCCACTTTTAACCGAAGTGATTCCAGTTTACCCTATTTGGAGATTTGGCAATTTCTTCTTGATACTAATAAAACCAGAATGAATCACGATGTAAGAAGCTTTATTTGGACTCATAAATCAGTGTAGAATCACCCTGAAGATGAAGCAAGATCATAGGAGTTATGATGTAGAAGTTATCCCACTTTTAACCGAAGTGACTCCACTTTACCCTGTTTGGAGATTTGACAATTTCTTCTTGATTCTAATCAAACCAGAATGAATCAAGATGTAAGAAGCTTTATTTGGGACTCATAAATCAGTGGGATAATCACCCTGAAGTTGAATCAATATCATAGGAGTTATGATGAAGATGTTATTTCCACTTTTAACCCGAAGTGATTCCAGTTATCATGTTTTGGAGATCTTTGGCAATTTCTTCTGATTCTAATCAAACCATAATGAATAAGGATGTAAGAATCTTGATTTCGACTCATAAATCAGTGTAGAATCATCCTGAAGTTGAATCAAGATCATAGGAGTTATGATGAAGAAGTTATCCCACTTTTAACCGAAGTGATTCCAGTATGCCCTATTTGGAGATTTGGTAATTTCTTCTTTATACTTATAAAACCAGAATGAATCACGATGTAAGAATCCTGATTTGGACTCATAAATAAGGTTAGAATCACCCTGAAGTTGAATCAAGATCATAGGAGTTATGATGAAGAAGTTATCCCACTTTTAACAAAAGTGATTCAAGTTTACCCTGTTTGGAGATTTGACAATTTCTTGTTGATTCTAATCAAACCAGAATGAATAAAGATGTAAGAATCTTTATTTTGACTCATAAATCAGTTGAGAATCATTCTGAAGTTAAATCAATATCACTGGAGTTATGATGAAGAAGTTATTTCTTCATAAATAAGTGGATAATCACCCTGAAGTTGAATCAATATCATAGGAGTTATGATGAATGTTATTCCACTTTTAACCGAAGTAATTCCAGTTTACCCTGTTTGGAGATTTGACAATTTCTTCTTGATTCTAATCAAACCAGAATGAATCAAGATTTAATAATCTTGATTTGGACTCATAAATCAGTGTAGAATCATCCTGAAGTTGAATCAATATCATTGGACTTATGATAAAGAAGTTATCTCACTTTTAACCGAAGTGATCCCAGTTAACCCTGTTTGGAGATTTGGCAATTTATTCTTGGTACTAATAAACCCAGAATGAATCACGATGTAAGAAGCTTGAATTGAACTAATTAATCAGTGTAGAATAACCCTGGAGTTGAATCAATATCATTGGAGTTATGATGAAAAAGTTATCCCACTTTTAACCGAAGTGATTCCAGTTTACCCTATTTGGAGATTTGGCAATTTCTTCATGATACTAATAAAACCAGAATGAATCACTATGTAAGAAGCTTTATTTGGACTCATAAATAAGTGTAGAACCACCCAGAAGTTGAAACAAGATCATGGGAGTTATGATGAAGAAGTTATCCCACTTTCTAACCGAAGTGACTCTAGTTTACCCTGTTTGGAGATTTGACAATTTCTTCTTGATTCTAATCAAACCAGAATGAATCAAGATGTAAGAAGCTTTATTTGGACTCATAAATCAGTGGATAATCACTCTGAAGTTGAATCAATATCATAGGAGTCATGATGAAGATGTTATTCCACTTTTAACCGAAGTGATTCCAATTTACCCTGTTTGGAGATTTGGCAATTTCTTCTTGATTCTAATCAAAACAGAATGAATAAATATGTAAGAATCTTGATTTGGACTCATAAATCAGTGTATAATCATCCTGAAGTTGAATCAAGATCATAGGAGTTATGATGAAGAAGTTATCCCACTTTTAACCAAAGTGATTCCAGTATGCCCTATTTGGAGATTTGGCAATTTCTTCTTGATACTAATAAAACCAGAATGAATCACGATGTAAGAAACTTGATTTGGACTCATAAATAAGTTTAGAATCACCCTGAAGTTGAATCAAGATCATAGGAGTTATGATGAAGAAGTTATCCCACTTTTAACCAAAGTGATTCCAGTTTATCCTGTTTGGAGATTTGGCAATTTATTGTTGATTCTAATCAAACCAGAATGAATAAAGAGGTAAGAATCTTTATTTTGACTCATAAATCTGTTGAGAATCATTCTGAAGTTAAATCAATATCACTGGAGTTATGATGAAGAAGTTATTCCACTTTTAACCGAAGTGATTCCAGTTTACCCTGTTTGAAGATTTGGCAATTTCTTCTTGATACTAATCAAACAAGAATGAATCAAGATGTAATAATCTTTATTTGGACTCATAAATCAGTGGATAATCACCCTGAAGTTGAATCAATATCATAGGATTTATGATGAATGTTATTCCACTTTTAACCGAAGTAATTCCAGTTTACTCTGTTTGGAGATTTGACAATTTCTTCTTGATTCTAATCATGATTTGGACTCATAAATCAGTGTAGAATCATCCTGAAGTTGAATAAATATCATTGGACTTATGATAAAGAAATTATCCTACTTTTAACCGAAGTGATCCCAGTTAACCCTGTTTGGAGATTTGGCAATTTATTCTTGATACTAATAAACCCAGAATGAATCAAGATGTAAGAAGCTTGGTTTGGACTCATTAATCAGTGTAGAATCACCCTGGAGTTGAATCAATATAATTGGAGTTATGATGAAGAAGTTATCCCACTTTTAACCGCAGTGATTCCAGTTTACCCTATTTGGAGATTTGGCAATTTCTTCTTGATACTAATAAAACCAGAATGAATCGCGATATAAGAAACTTTATTTGGAATCATAAATCAGTGTAGAACCACCCTGAAGTTGAAGCAAGATCATAGGAGTTATGAAGAAGAAGATATCCTACTTTTAACCGAAGTGACTACAGTTTACCCTGTTTGGAGTTTTGGCAATTTCTTCTTGATTCTAATCAAACCAGAATGAATCACAATGTAAGAAGCTTTATTTGGACTCATAAATCAGTTTAGAATCACTCTGAAGTTGAATCAAGATCATAGGAGTTATGATGATGATGTTATTCCACTTTTAACCGAAGTGATTCTAGTTTACCCTGTTTGGAGATTTGGCAATTTCTTCTTGATTCGAATCAAACCAGAATGAATAAAGATGTAAGAATCTTTATTTGGACTCATAAATCAGCGTAGAATAATCCTGAAGTTGAATCCAGATCATAGGAGTTATGATGAAGATGTTATTCCACTTTTAACCGAAGTGATTCCAGTTTACCCTATTTGGAGATTTGGCAATTTCTTGTTGATTCTAATCAAACCAGAATGAAAAGATGTAATAATATTGATTTGGACTCATAAATCAGTGTAGAATCATCCTGAAGTTGAATCAAGATCATAGGAGTTATGATGAAGAAGTTATCCCACTTTTAACCGAAGTGATTCCAGTATGCTCTATTTGGAGATTTTGCAATTTCCTCTTGATACTAATAAAACCAAAATGAATCACGTTGTAATAATCTTGATTTAGACTCATAAATCAGTTTAGAATCACCCTGAAGTTGAATCAAGGTCATAGGAGTTATGATGAAGAAGTTATCGCACTTTTAACCGAAGTGAATCCAGTTTACCCTGTTTGGAGATTTGGCAATTTCTTCTTGATTCGAATCAAACCAGAATGAATAAAGATGTAAGATTTGGACTCATTAATCAGTGTAGAATAACCCTTGAGTTGAATCAATATCATTGGAGTTATGATGAAGAAGTTATCCCACTTTTAACCGCAGTGATTCCAGTTTACCCTATTTGGAGATTTAGCAATTTCTTCTTGATACTAATAAAACCAGAATGAATCGCGATATAAGAAGCTTTATTTGGAATCATAAATCAGTGTAGAACCACCCTGAAGTTGAAGCAAGATCATAGGAGTTATGAAGAAGAAGTTATCCTACTTTTAACCGAAGTGACTACAGTTTACCCTGTTTGGAGTTTTGGCAATTTCTTCTTGATTCTAATCAAACCAGAATGAATCACAATGTAAGAAGCTTTATTTGGACTCATAAATCAGTTTACAATCACTCTGAAGTTGAATCAAGATGATAGGAGTTATGATGATGATGTTATTCCACTTTTAACCGAAGTGATTCTAGTTTACCCTGTTTGGAGATTTGGCAATTTCTTCTTGATTCGAATCAAACCAGAATGAATAAAGATGTAAGAATCTTTATTTGGACTCATAAATCAGTGTAGAATCATCCTGAAGTTGAATCCAGATCATAGGAGTTATGATGAAGATGTTATTCCACTTTTAACCGAAGTGATTCCAGTTTACCCTATTTGGTGATTTGGCAATTTCTTGTTGATTCTAATCAAACCAGAATGAATAAAGATGTAATAATCTTGATTTGGACTCATTAATCAGTGTAGAATCATCCTGAAGTTGAATCAAGATCATAGGAGTTATGATGAAGAAGTTATCCCACTTTTAACCGAAGTGATTCCAGTATGCTCTATTTGGAGATTTGGCAATTTCCTCTTGATACTAATAAAACCAGAATGAATCACGTTGTAATAATCTTGATTTAGACTCATAAATCAGTTTAGAATCACCCTGAAGTTGAATCAAGGTCATAGGAGTTATGATGAAGAAGTTATCGCACTTTTAACCGAAGTGAATCCAGTTTACCCTGTTTGGATATTTGGCAATTTCTTCTTGATTCTAATCAAATCAGAATGAATCAAGATGTAAGAAGCTTTATTTGGACTCATAAATCAGTGTAGAACCACCCTGAAGTTGAAGCAAGATCATAGGAGTTATGATGAAGAAGTTATCCCACTTTTAACCGAAGTGACTCCAGTTTACCCAGTTTGGAGATTTGACAATTTCTTGTTGATTCTAATCAAACCAGAATGAATCAAGAGGTAAGAAGCTTTATTTGGACTCATAAATCAGTGGATAATCACCCTGAAGTTGAATCAATATCATAGAAGTTATGATGAAGATGTTATTCCACTTTTAACCGAAGTGATTCCAGTTTACCCTGTTTGGAGATTTGGCAATTTCTTTTTGATTCTAATCAAACCAGAATGAATAAAGATGTAAGAATCTTGATTTGGACTCATAAATCAGTGTAGAATCTAGTTTACCATGTTTGGAGATTTGGCAATTTATTCTTGATACTAATAAAACCAGAATGAATCACGATGTAAGAAGCTTGATTTGGACTCATTAATCAGTGTAGAATCACCCTGAAGTTGAATCAAGATCATAGGAGTTATGATGAAGAAGTTATCCCACTTTTAACCAAAGTGATTCCAGTTTACCCTGTTTGGAGATTTGGCAATTTCTTGTTGATTCTAATCAAACCAGAATGAGTAAAGATGTAAGAATCTTTATTTTGACTCATAAATCAGTTGAGAATCATTCTGAAGTTAAATCAATATCACTGGAGTTATGATGAAGAGGTTATTCTACTTTTAACCGAAGTGATTCCAGTTTACCCTGTTTGAAGATTTGGCAATTTCTTCTTGATACTAATAAAACCAGAATGAATCACGATGTAAGAAGCTTGATTTGGACTCATAAATAAGTGTAGAAACACCCTGAAGTTGAAGCAAGATCATAGGAGTTATGATGAAGAAGTTATCTCACTTTTAACCGAAGTGACTCCAGTTTATCCTGTTTGGAGATTTGGCAATTTCTTCTTGATTCTAATCAAACCAGAATGAATCAAGATGTAAGAAGCTTTATTTGGACTCATAAATCAGTGGATAATCATCCTGAAGTTGAATCAATATCATAGGAGTTATGATGAATGTTATTCCACTTTTAACCGAAGTAATTCCAGTTTACCCTGTTTGGAGATTTGACAATTTCTTCTTGATTCTAATCAAACCAGAATGAATCAAGATGTAATAATCTTGATTTGGACTCATAAATCAGTGTATAATCATCCTGAAGTTGAATCAATATCATTGGACTTATGATAAAGAAGTTATCCCACTTTTAACCGAAGTGATCCCAGTTAACCATGTTTGGAGATTTGGCAATTTATTCTTTATACTAATAAACCCAGAATGAATCAAGATGTAAGAAGCTTGATTTGGACTCATTAATCAGTGTAGAATCACCCTGGAGTTGAATCAATATCATTGGAGTTATGATGAAGAAGTTATACCACTTTTAACCGAAGTGATTCCAGTCTACCCTATTTGGAGATTTGGCAATTTCTTCTTGATACTAATAAAACCAGAATGAATCACGATGTAAGAAGCTTTATTTAGACTCATAAATCAGTTTAGAACCACCATGAAGTTGAAGCAAGATTATAGGAGTTATGATGAAGAAGTTATCCCACTTTTAACCGAAGTGACTCCAGTTTACCCTGTTTGGAGTTTTGGCAATTCTTCTTGATTATAATCAGACCAGAATGTATCAAGATGTAAAAAGCTTTATTTTGACTCATAAATCAGTGGATAATCACCCTGAAGTTGAATCAATATCATTGGAGTTATGATGAAGAAGTTATCTCACTTTTAACCGAAGTGATTCCAGTTTACCCTATTTGGAGATTTGGCAATTTCTTCTTGATACTAATAAAACCAGAATGAATCACAATGTAAGAAGCTTTATTTAGACTCATAAATCAGTTTAGAACCACCATGAAGTTGAAGCAAGATCATAGGAGTTATGATGAAGAAGTTATCCCACTTTTAACCGAAGTGACTCCAGTTTACCCTGTTTGGAGTTTTGGCAATTCTTCTTGATTCTAATCAAACCAGAATGTATCAAGATGTAAAAAGCTTTATTTTGACTCATAAATCAGTGGATAATCACCCTGAAGTTGAATCAATATCATTGGAGTTATGATGAAGAAGTTATCCCACTTTTAACCAAAGTGATTCCAGTTTATCCTGTTTGGAGATTTGACAATTTATTGTTGATTCTAATCAAACCAGAATGAATAAAGATGTAAGAATCTTCATTTTGACTCATAAATCTGTTGAGAATCATTCTGAAGTTAAATCAATATCACTGGAGTTATGATGAAGAAGTTATTCCACTTTTAAACGAAGTGATTCCAGTTTACCCTGTTTGAAGATTTGGCAATTTCTTCTTGATACTAATCAAACAAGAATGAATCAAGATGTAATAAGCTTTATTTGGACTCATAAATCAGTGGATAATCACCCTGAAGTTGAATCAATATCATAGGAGTTATGATGAATGTTATTCCACTTTTAACCGAAGTAATTCCAGTTTACTCTGTTTGGAGATTTGACAATTTCTTCATGATTCTAATCATGATTTGGACTCATAAATCAGTGTAGAATCATCCTGAAGTTGAATAAATATCATTGGACTTATGATAAAGAAATTATCCTACTTTTAACCGAAGTGATCCCAGTTAACCCTGTTTGGAGATTTGACAATTTATTCTTGATACTAATAAACCCAGAATGAATCAAGATGTAAGAATCTTGGTTTGGACTCATTAATCAGTGTAGAATCACCCTGGAGTTGAATCAATATCATTGGAGTTATGATGAAGAAGTTGTCCCACTTTTAACCGCAGTGATTCCAGTTTACCCTATTTGGAGATTTGGCAATTTCTTCTTGATACTAATAAAACCAGAATGAATCGCGATATAAGAAGCTATATTTGGAATCATAAATCAGTGTAGAACCACCCTGAAGTTGAAGCAAGATCATAGGAGTTATGAAGAAGAAGTTATCCTACTTTTAACCGAAGTGACTACAGTTTACCCTGTTTGGAGTTTTGGCAATTTCTTCTTGATTCTAATCAAACCAGAATGAATCACAATGTAAGAAGCTTTATTTGGACTCATAAATCAGTTTAGAATCACTCTGAAGTTGAATCAAGATGATAGGAGTTATGATGATGATGTTATTCCACTTTTAACCGAAGTGATTCTAGTTTACCCTGTTTGGAGATTTGGCAATTTCTTCTTGATTCGAATCAAACCAGAATGAATAAAGATGTAAGAATCTTTATTTGGACTCATAAATCAGTGTAGAATCATCCTGAAGTTGAATCCAGATCATAGGAGTTATGATGAAGATGTTATTCCACTTTTAACCGAAGTGATTCCAGTTTACCCTATTTGGTGATTTGGCAATTTCTTGTTGATTCTAATCAAAACAGAATGAATAAAGATGTAATAATCTTGATTTGGACTCATTAATCAGTGTAGAATCATCCTGAAGTTGAATCAAGATCATAGGAGTTATGATGAAGAAGTTATCCCACTTTTAACCGAAGTGATTCCAGTATGCTCTATTTGGAGATTTGGCAATTTCCTCTTGATACTAATAAAACCAGAATGAATCACGTTGTAATAATCTTGATTTAGACTCATAAATCAGTTTAGAATCACCCTGAAGTTGAATCAAGGTCATAGGAGTTATGATGAAGAAGTTATCGCACTTTTAACCGAAGTGAATCCAGTTTACCCTATTTGGAGATTTGGCAATTTCTTCTTGATTCTAATGAAATCAGAATGAATCAAGATGTAAGAATATTGATTTTGACTCATAATCTGTTGCGAATAATTCTGAAGTTAAATCAATATCACTGGAGTTATGATGAAGAAGTTATTCCACTTTTAACCGAAGTGATTCCAGTTTACCCTATTTGAAGATTTGGCAATTTCTTCTTGATACTAATAAAACCAGAATGAATCACGATGTAAGAAGCTTTATTTGGACTCATAAATCAGTGTAGAACCACCCTGAAGTTGAAGCAAGATCATAGGAGTTATGATGAAGAAGTTATCCCACTTTTAACCGAAGTGACTCCAGTTTACCCAGTTTGGAGATTTGACAATTTCTTGTTGATTCTAATCAAACCAGAATGAATCAAGAGGTAAGAAGCTTTATTTGGACTCATAAATCAGTGGATAATCACCCTGAAGTTGAATCAATATCATAGAAGTTATGATGAAGATGTTATTCCACTTTTAACCGAAGTGATTCCAGTTTACCCTGTTTGGAGATTTGGCAATTTCTTTTTGATTCTTATCAAACCAGAATGAATAAAGATGTAAGAATCTTGATTTGGACTCATAAATCAGTGTAGAATCTAGTTTACCATGTTTGGAGATTTGGCAATTTATTCTTGATACTAATAAAACCAGAATGAATCACGATGTAAGAAACTTGATTTGGACTCATTAATCAGTGTAGAATCACCCTGAAGTTGAATCAAGATCATAGGAGTTATGATGAAGAAGTTATCCCACTTTTAACCAAAGTGATTCCAGTTTACCCTGTTTGGAGATTTGGCAATTTCTTGTTGATTCTAATCAAACCAGAATGAGTAAAGATGTAAGAATCTTTATTTTGACTCATAAATCAGTTGAGAATCATTCTGAAGTTAAATCAATATCACTGGAGTTATGATGAAGAGGTTATTCTACTTTTAACCGAAGTGATTCCAGTTTACCCTGTTTGAAGATTTGGCAATTTCTTCTTGATACTAATAAAACCAGAATGAATCACGATGTAAGAAGCTTGATTTGGACTCATAAATAAGTGTAGAAACACCCTGAAGTTGAAGCAAGATCATAGGAGTTATGATGAAGAAGTTATCTCACTTTTAACCGAAGTGACTCCAGTTTACCCTGTTTGGAGATTTGGCAATTTCTTCTTGATTCTAATCAAACCAGAATGAATCAAGATGTAAGAAGCTTTATTTGGACTCATAAATCAGTGGATAATCACCCTGAAGTTGAATCAATATCATAGGAGTTATGATGAATGTTATTCCACTTTTAACCGAAGTAATTCCAGTTTACCCTGTTTGGAGATTTGACAATTTCTTCTTGATTCTAATCAAACCAGAATGAATCAAGATGTAATAATCTTGATTTGGACTCATAAATCAGTGTATAATCATCCTGAAGTTGAATCAATATCATTGGACTTATGATAAAGAAGTTATCCCACTTTTAACTGAAGTGATCCCAGTTAACCCTGTTTGGAGATTTGGCAATTTATTCTTTATACTAATAAACCCAGAATGAATCAAGATGTAAGAAGCTTGATTTGGACTCATTAATCAGTGTAGAATCACCCTGGAGTTGAATCAATATCATTGGAGTTATGATGAAGAAGTTATACCACTTTTAACCGAAGTGATTCCAGTTTACCCTATTTGGAGATTTGGCAATTTCTTCTTGATACTAATAAAACCAGAATGAATCACGATGTAAGAAGCTTTATTTAGACTCATAAATAAGTTTAGAACCACCATGAAGTTGAAGCAAGATCATAGGAGTTATGATGAAGAAGTTATCCCACTTTTAACCGAAGTGACTCCAGTTTACCCTGTTTGGAGTTTTGGCAATTCTTCTTGATTCTAATCAAACCATAATGTATCAAGATGTAAAAAGCTTTATTTTGACTCATAAATCAGTGGATAATCACCCTGAAGTTGAATCAATATCATTGGAGTTATGATGAAGAAGTTATCCCACTTTTAACCGAAGTGATTCCAGTTTGCCCTGTTTGGAGAGTTGGCAATTTCTTCTTGATACTAATAAAACCATAATGAATCAAGATGAAATAATCTTGATCTGGACTCATAAATCAGTGTAGAATCACCCTGAAGTTGAATCAAGATCATAGGAGCTATGATGAAGATGTTACCCCACTTTTTACCGAAGTGACTCCAGTTTACCATGTTTGGAGATTTGGCAATTTATTCTTGAAACTAATAAAACCATAATGAATCATGATATAAGAAGCTTGATTTGGACTCATTAATCAGTGTAGAATCACCCTGGAGTTGAATCAATATCATTGGAGTTATGATGAAGAAGTTATCCCACATTTAACCGAAGTGACTCCAGTTTACCCTGTTTGGAGATTTGGCGATTTCTTCTTGATTCTAATCAAACCAGAATGAACCAAGATGTAAGAAGCTTTATTTGGACTCATAAATCAGTGGATAATCACCCTGAATTTGAATCAATATCATAGGAGTTATGATGAAGATGTTATTCCACTTTTAACCGAAGTGATTCCAGTTTACCCTGTTTGGAGATTTGGCAATTTCTTCTTGATTCTAATCAAACCAGAATGTATCAAGATGTAAGAAGCTTTATTTTGACTCATAAATCAGTGCATAATCACCCTGAAATTGAATCAATATCATTGGAGTTATGATGAAGAAGTTATCCCACTTTTAACAGAAGTGATTCCAGTTTGCCCTGTTTGGAGAGTTGGCAATTTCTTTTTGATACTAATAAAACCAAAATGAATCAAGATGTAAGAATCTTTATCTGGACTCATAAATCAGTGTAGAATCACCCTGAAGTTGAATCAAGATCATAGGAGTTATAATGAAGAAGTTATCCCACTTTTAACTGAAGTGACTCCAGTTTACCCTGTTTGGAGATTTGGCAATTTCTTCTTGATTCTAATCAAACCAGAATGAATCAAGATGTAAGAAGCTTTATTTGGACTCATAAATCAGTGTATAATCACCCTTAAGTTGAATCAATATCATAGGAGTTATGATGAATGTTATTCCACTTTTAACCGAAGTAATTCCAGTTTACCCGGTTTGGAGATTTGACAATTTCTTCTTGATTCTAATCAAACCAGATTGAATCAAGATTTAATAATCTTGATTTGGACTCATAAATCAGTGTAGAATCATCATGAAGTTGAATCAATATCATTGGACTTATGATAAAGAAGTTATCCCACTTTTAACCGAAGTGATCCATGTTAACCATGTTTGGAGATTTGGCAATTTATTCCTGATACTAATAAACCCAGAATGAATCAAGATGTAAGAAGCTTGATTTGGACTCATTAATCAGTGTAGAATCACCCTGGAGTTGAATCAATATCATTGGAGTTATGATGAAGAAGTTATACCACTTTTAACCGAAGTGATTCCAGTTTACCCTATTTGGAGATTTGGCAATTTCTTCTTGATACTAATAAAACCAAAATGAATCACGATGTAAGAAGCTTTATTTGGACTCATAAATCAGTGTAGAACCACCATGAAGTTCAAGCAAGATCATAGGAGTTATGATGAAGATGTTATTCCACTTTTAACCGAAGTGATTCCAGTTTACCCTGTTTGGAGAGTTGGCAATTTCTTCTTGATTCTAATCAAACCAGAATGAATCAAGATGTAAGAATCTTGATTTGGACTCATAAATCAGTGTAGAATCATCCTGAAGTTGAATCAAGATCATAGGAGTTATGATGAAGAAGTTATACCACTTTTAACCGAAGTGACTCCAGTTTACCCTGTTTGGAGATTTGGCAATTTCTTCTTGATTCTAATCAAACCAGAATGTATCAAGATGTAAGAAGCTTTATTTGGACTTATAAATCAGTGGATAATCACCCTGAATTTGAATCAATATCATAGGAGTTATGATGAAGATGTTATTCCACTTTTAACCGAAGTGATTCCAGTTTACCCTGTTTGGAGATTTGACAATTTCTTCTTGATTCTAATCAAACCAGAATGAATCAAGATGTAAGAATCTTGATTGGACTCATAAATCAGTGTAGAATCATCCTGAAGTTGAATCAAGATCATAGGAGTTATGATGAAGAAGTTATCCCACTTTTAACCGAAGTGACTCCAGTTTACCTTGTTTAGAGATTTGACAATTTCTTCTTGATTCTAATCAAACCAGAATGAATCAAGATGTAAGAATATTGATTTGGACTCATAAATAAGTGCAGAATCATCCTGAAGTTTAATCAATATCATAGGAGTTATGATGAAGATGTTATTCCACTTTTACCCGAAGTGATTCCAGTTAACCCTGTTTGGAGATTTGGTAATTTCTTCTCGATTCTAATCAAACCAGAATGAATCAATATGTAAGAAGCTTTATTTGGACTCATAAATCAGTGGATAATCACCCTGAAGTTAAATCAATATCATTGGAGTTATGATGAAGAAGATATCCCACTTTTAACCGAAGTGATTCCAGTTTGCTCTGTTTGGAGAGTTCGCAATTTCTTCTTGATACTAATAAAACCAGAATGAATCACGATGTAAGAAGCTTGATTTGGAATAATTAATCAGTGTAGAATCACCCTGGATTTGAATCAATATCATTGAAGTTATGATAAAGAAGTTATCCCACTTTTAACCGAAGTGATTCTAGTTTACCCTGTTTGGAGATTTGGCAATTTCTTCTTGATTCTAATCAAACCAGAATGAATCAATATGTAAGAAGCTTTATTTGGACTCATAAATCAGTGGATAATCACCCTGAAGTTAAATCAATATCATTGGAGTTATGATGAAGAAGATATCCCACTTTTAACCGAAGTGATTCCAGTTTGCTCTGTTTGGAGAGTTGGCAATTTCTTCTTGATACTAATAAAACCAGAATGAATCACGATGTAAGAAGCTTGATTTGGACTCATAAATCAGTGTAGAATCACCCTGAAGTTGAATCAAGATCATAGGAGTTATGATGAAGAAGTTATCCCACTTTTAACCGAAGTGACTCCAATTTACCCTGTTTGGAGATTTGGCAATTTCTTCTTGATTCTAATCAAAACAGAATGAATCAAGATGTAAGAATCTTTATTTGGACTCATAAATCAGTGTATAATCATCCTGAAGTTGAATCAATATCATTGGAGTTATGATGAAGAAGTTATCCCACTTTTAACCGAAGTGATCCCAGTTAACCCTGTTTGGAGATTTGGCAATTTATTCTTTATACTAATAAACCCAGAATGAATCAAGATGTAAGAAGCTTGATTTGGACTCATTAATCAGTGTAGAATCACCCTGGAGTTGAATCAATATCATTGGAGTTATGATGAAGAAGTTATACCACTTTTAACCGAAGTGATTCCAGTTTATCCTGTTTGGAGATTTGGTCATTTCTTCTTGATTCTAATCAAACCAGAATGAATCAAGATGTAAGAATCTTGATTTGGACTCATAAATCAGTGTAGAATCATCCTGAAGTTGAATCAAGATCATAGGAGTTATGATGAAGAAGTTATCCCACTTTTAACCGAAGTGTCTCCAGTTTACCCTGTTTGGAGGTTTGGCAATTTCTTCTTGATTCTAATCAAACCAGAATGAATCAAGATGTAAGAAGCTTTATTTGGACTCATAAATCAGTGGATAATCACCCTGAAGTTAAATCAATATCATTTGAGTTAAGATGAAGAAGTTATCCCAATTTTAACCGAAGTGATTCCAGTTTGCCCTGTTTGGAGAGTTGGCAATTTCTTCTTGATACGAATAAAACCAGAATGAATCACGATGTAAGAACCTTTATTTGGACTCATAAATCAGTGTATAATAACCCTGAAGTTGAATCAAGATCATAAGAGTTATGATGAAAAAGTTATCCCACTTTTAACTGAAGTGACTCCAGTTTACCTTGTTTGGTGATTTGGCAATTTCTTCTTGATTCTAATCAAACCAGAATGAATCAAGATGTAAGAAGCTTTATTTGGACTCATAAATCAGTGGATAATCACCCTGAAGTTAAATCAATATCATTGGAGTTATGATGAAGAAGTTATCCCACTTTTAACCGAAGTGATTCCAGTTTGCCCTGTTTGGAGAGTTGGCAATTTCTTCTTGATACTAATAAAACCAGAATGAATCACGATGTAAGAAGCTTATTATGGACTCATAAATCAGTTTAGAATCACCCTGAAGTTGAATCAAGATCATAGGAGTTATGATGAAGAAGTTATCCCACTTTTAACCGAAGTGACTCCAGTTTACCCTGTTTGGAGATTTGGCAATTTCTTCTTGATTCTAATCAAACCAGAATGAATCAAGATGTAAGAAGCTTGATTTGGACTCATTAATCAGTGTAGAATCACCCTGGAGTTGAATCAATATCATTGGAGTTATGATGAAGAAGTTATCCCACTTTTAACCGAAGTGATTCCAGTTTGCCCTGTTTGGAGAGTTGGCAATTTCTTCTTGATACTAATAAAACCAGAATGAATCACGATGTAAGAAGCTTATTTTGGACTCATAAATCAGTGTAGAATCACCCTGAAGTTGAATCAAGATCATAGGAGTTATGATGAAGAAGTTATCCCACTTTTAACCGAAGTGACTCCAGTTTACCCTGTTTGGGGATTTGACAATTTTTTCTGGATTCTAATAAACCAGAATGAATCAAGATGTAAGAAGCTTTATTTGGACTCATAAATCAGTGGATAATCACCCTGAATTTGAATCAATATCATAGGAGTTATGATGAAGATGTTATTCCACTTTTAACCGAAGTGGTTTCAGTTTACCCTGTTTGGAGATTTGGCAATTTCTTCTTGATTCTTATCAAACCAGAATGAATCAAGATGTAAGAATCTTGATTTGGACTCATAAATCAGTATAGAATCATCCTGAAGTTGAATCAAAATCATAGGAGTTATGATGAAGAACTTATCCCACTTTTAACCGAAGTGACTCCAGTTTACACTGTTTGGAGATTTGGCAATTTCTTCTTGATTCTAATCAAACCAGAATTTATCAAGATGTAAGAAGATTTATTTTGACTCATAAATCAGTGGATAATCACCCTGAAGTTGAATCAATATCATTGGAGTTATGATGAAGAAGTTATCCCACTTTTAACCGAAGTGATTCTAGTTTGCCCTGTTTGGAGAGTTGGCAATTTCTTCTTGATACTAATAAAACCATAATGAATAAAGATTTAAGAATCTTGATCTGGACTCATAAATCAGTGTAGAATCACCCTGAAGTTGAATCAAGATCATAGGAGTTATGATGAAGATGCTTTCTCACTTTTAACCGAAGTGATTCTAATTTACCCTGTTTGGAGATTTGGCAATTTCTTCTTGATACAAATAAAGCCAGAATGAATCACGATGTAAGAATCTTGATTTGGACTCATAAATCAGTTTAGAATCACCCTGAAGTTGAATCAAGATCATAGGAGTTATGATGAAGAAGTTATCCCACTTTTAACCGAAGTGATTCCAGTCTACCCTGTTTGGAGATTTGACAATTTCTTCTTGATTCTAATCAAACCAGAATGAATCAAGATGTATCAAGATGTAAGAATCTTGATTTGGACTCATAAATCAGTATAGAATCATCCTGAAGTTTAATCAAGATCATAGGAGTTATGATGAAGAAGTTATCCCACTTTTAACCAAAGTGAGTCCAGTTTATCCTGTTTGGAGATTTGGCAATTTCTTCTTGATTCTAATCAAACCAGAATGAATCAAGATGTAAGAAGCTTTATTTGGACTCATAAATCAGTGGATAATCACCCTGAACTTAAATCAATATCATTGGAGTTATGATGAAGAAGTTATCCCACTTTTAACCGAAGTTATTCCAGTTTGCCCTGTTTGGAGAGTTGGCAATTTCTTCTTCATACTGATAAAACCAGAATGAATCACGATGTAAGAAGCTTGATTTGGACTCATAAATCAGTGTAGAATCACCCTGAAGTTGAATCAAGATCATATGAGTTATGATGAAGAAGTTATCCCATTTTTAACCGAAGTGACTCCAATTTACCCTGTTTGGAGATTTGGCAATTTCTTCTTGATTCTAAACAAACCAGAATGAATCAAGATGTAAAAAGCTTTATTTGGACTCATAAATCAGTGGATAATCACCCTGAAGTAAAATCAATATCATTGGAGTTATGATGAAGAAGTTATCCCACTTTTAACCGAAGTGATTCCAGTTTGCTCTGTTTGGAGAGTTGGCAATTTCTTCTTGATACTAATAAAACCAGAATGAATCACGATGTAAGAAGCTTGATTTGGAATCATTAATCAGTGTAGAATCACCCTGGATTTGAATCAATATCATTGAAGTTATGATAAAGAAGTTATCCCACTTTTAACCGAAGTGATTCTAGTTTACCCTGTTTGGAGATTTGGCAATTTCTTCTTGATTCTAATCAAACCAGAATGAATCAATATGTAAGAAGCTTTATTTGGACTCATAAATCAGTGGATAATCACCCTGAAGTTAAATCAATATCATTGGAGTTATGATGAAGAAGATATCCCACTTTTAACCGAAGTGATTCCAGTTTGCTCTGTTTGGAGAGTTGGCAATTTCTTCTTGATACTAATAAAACCAGAATGAATCACGATGTAAGAAGCTTGATTTGGACTCATAAATCAGTGTAGAATCACCCTGAAGTTGAATCAAGATCATAGGAGTTATGATGAAGAAGTTATCCCACTTTTAACCGAAGTGACTCCAATTTACCCTGTTTGGAGATTTGGCAATTTCTTCTTGATTCTAATCAAAACAGAATGAATCAAGATGTAAGAATCTTTATTTGGACTCATAAATCAGTGGATAATCACCCTGAAGTTAAATCAATATCATTGGAGTTATGATGAAGAAGTTATCCCACTTTTAACCGAAGTGACTCCAGTTTACCCTGTTTGGAGATTTGGCAATTTCTTCTTGATTCTAATCAAACCAGAATGAATCAAGATGTAAGAAGCTTGATTTGGACTCATTAATCAGTGTAGAATCACCCTGGAGTTGAATCAATATCATTGGAGTTATGATGAAGAAGTTATCCCACTTTTAACCGAAGTGATTCCAGTTTGCCCTGTTTGGAGAGTTGGCAATTTCTTCTTGATACTAATAAAACCAGAATGAATCACGATGTAAGAAGCTTATTTTGGACTCATAAATCAGTGTAGAATCACCCTGAAGTTGAATCAAGATCATAGGAGTTATGATGAAGAAGTTATCCCACTTTTAACCGAAGTGACTCCAGTTTACCCTGTTTGGGGATTTGACAATTTTTTCTGGATTCTAATAAAACCAGAATGAATCAAGATGTAAGAAGCTTTATTTGGACTCATAAATCAGTGGATAATCACCCTGAATTTGAATCAATATCATAGGAGTTATGATGAAGATGTTATTCCACTTTTAACCGAAGTGGTTTCAGTTTACCCTGTTTGGAGATTTGGCAATTTCTTCTTGATTCTTATCAAACCAGAATGAATCAAGATGTAAGAATCTTGATTTGGACTCATAAATCAGTATAGAATCATCCTGAAGTTGAATCAAAATCATAGGAGTTATGATGAAGAACTTATCCCACTTTTAACCGAAGTGACTCCAGTTTACACTGTTTGGAGATTTGGCAATTTCTTCTTGATTCTAATCAAACCAGAATTTATCAAGATGTAAGAAGATTTATTTTGACTCATAAATCAGTGGATAATCACCCTGAAGTTGAATCAATATCATTGGAGTTATGATGAAGAAGTTATCCCACTTTTAACCGAAGTGATTCTAGTTTGCCCTGTTTGGAGAGTTGGCAATTTCTTCTTGATACTAATAAAACCATAATGAATAAAGATTTAAGAATCTTGATCTGGACTCATAAATCAGTGTAGAATCACCCTGAAGTTGAATCAAGATCATAGGAGTTATGATGAAGATGCTTTCTCACTTTTAACCGAAGTGATTCTAATTTACCCTGTTTGGAGATTTGGCAATTTCTTCTTGATACAAATAAAGCCAGAATGAATCACGATGTAAGAATCTTGATTTGGACTCATAAATCAGTTTAGAATCACCCTGAAGTTGAATCAAGATCATAGGAGTTATGATGAAGAAGTTATCCCACTTTTAACCGAAGTGATTCCAGTCTACCCTGTTTGGAGATTTGGCAATTTCTTCTTGATTCTAATCAAACCAGAATGAATCAAGATGTATCAAGATGTAAGAATCTTGATTTGGACTCATAAATCAGTATAGAATCATCCTGAAGTTTAATCAAGATCATAGGAGTTATGATGAAGAAGTTATCCCACTTTTAACCAAAGTGAGTCCAGTTTATCCTGTTTGGAGATTTGGCAATTTCTTCTTGATTCTAATCAAACCAGAATGAATCAAGATGTAAGAAGCTTTATTTGGACTCATAAATCAGTGGATAATCACCCTGAACTTAAATCAATATCATTGGAGTTATGATGAAGAAGTTATCCCACTTTTAACCGAAGTGATTCCAGTTTGCCCTGTTTGGAGAGTTGGCAATTTCTTCTTCATACTGATAAAACCAGAATGAATCACGATGTAAGAAGCTTGATTTGGACTCATAAATCAGTGTAGAATCACCCTGAAGTTGAATCAAGATCATATGAGTTATGATGAAGAAGTTATCCCATTTTTAACCGAAGTGACTCCAATTTACCCTGTTTGGAGATTTGGCAATTTCTTCTTGATTCTAAACAAACCAGAATGAATCAAGATGTAAGAAGCTTTATTTGGACTCATAAATCAGTGGATAATCACCCTGAAGTAAAATCAATATCATTGGAGTTATGATGAAGAAGTTATCCCACTTTTAACCGAAGTGATTCCAGTTTGCTCTGTTTGGAGAGTTGGCAATTTCTTCTTGATACTAATAAAACCAGAATGAATCACGATGTAAGAAGCTTGATTTGGAATCATTAATCAGTGTAGAATCACCCTGGATTTGAATCAATATCATTGAAGTTATGATAAAGAAGTTATCCCACTTTTAACCGAAGTGATTCTAGTTTACCCTGTTTGGAGATTTGGCAATTTCTTCTTGATTCTAATCAAACCAGAATGAATCAATATGTAAGAAGCTTTATTTGGACTCATAAATCAGTGGATAATCACCCTGAAGTTAAATCAATATCATTGGAGTTATGATGAAGAAGATATCCCACTTTTAACCGAAGTGATTCCAGTTTGCTCTGTTTGGAGAGTTGGCAATTTCTTCTTGATACTAATAAAACCAGAATGAATCACGATGTAAGAAGCTTGATTTGGACTCATAAATCAGTGTAGAATCACCCTGAAGTTGAATCAAGATCATAGGAGTTATGATGAAGAAGTTATCCCACTTTTAACCGAAGTGACTCCAATTTACCCTGTTTGGAGATTTGGCAATTTCTTCTTGATTCTAATCAAAACAGAATGAATCAAGATGTAAGAATCTTTATTTGGACTCATAAATCAGTGGATAATCACCCTGAAGTTAAATCAATATCATTGGAGTTATGATGAAGAAGTTATCCCACTTTTAACCGAAGTGATTCCAGTTTACCCTGTTTGGAGATTTGACAATTTCTTCTTGATACAAATAAAACCAGAATGAATCACGATGTAAGAATCTTGATTTGGACTCATACATCAGTTTAGAATCACCCTGAAGTTGAATCAAGATCATAGGAGTTATGATGAAGAAGTTATCCCACTTTTAACTGAAGTGATTCCAGTTTATCCTGTTTGGAGATTTGGTCATTTCTTCTTGATTCTAATCAAACCAGAATGAATCAAGATGTAATAATCTTGATTTGGACTCATAAATCAGTGTAGAATCATCCTGAAGTTGAATCAAGATCATAGGAGTTATGATGAAGAAGTTATCCCACTTTTAACCGAAGTGTCTCCAGTTTACCCTGTTTGGAGGTTTGGCAATTTCTTCTTGATTCTAATCAAACCAGAATGAATCAAGATGTAAGAAGCTTTATTTGGACTCATAAATCAGTGGATAATCACCCTGAATTTAAATCAATATCATTGGAGTTAAGATGAAGAAGTTATCCCAATTTTAACCGAAGTGATTCCAGTTTGCCCTGTTTGGAGAGTTGGCAATTTCTTCTTGATACGAATAAAACCAGAATGAATCACGATGTAAGAATCTTGATTTGGACTCATAAATCAGTATAGAATCATCCTGAAGTTGAATCAAGATCATAAGAGTTATGATGAAGAAGTTATCCCACTTTTAACTGAAGTGACTCCAGTTTACCTTGTTTGGTGATTTGGCAATTTCTTCTTGATTCTAATCAAACCAGAATGAATCAAGATGTAAGAAGCTTTATTTGGACTCATAAATCAGTGGATAATCACCCTGAAGTTAAATCAATATCATTGGAGTTATGATGAAGAAGTTATCCCACTTTTAACCGAAGTGATTCCAGTTTGCCCTGTTTGGAGAGTTGGCAATTTCTTCTTGATACTAATAAAACCAGAATGAATCACGATGTAAGAAGCTTATTTTGGACTCATAAATCAGTTTAGAATCACCCTGAAGTTGAATCAAGATCATAGGAGTTATGATGAAGAAGTTATCCCACTTTTAACCGAAGTGACTCCAGTTTACCCTGTTTGGAGATTTGGCAATTTCTTCTTGATTCTAATCAAACCAGAATGTATCAAGATGTAAGAAGCTTTATTTGGACTCATAAATCAGTGGATAATCACCCTGAAGTAAAATCAATATCATTGGAGTTATGATGAAGAAGTTATCCCACTTTTAACCGAAGTGATTCCAGTTTGCCCTGTTTGGAGAGTTGGCAATTTCTTCTTGATACTAATAAAACCAGAATGAATCACGATGTAAGAAGCTTATTTTGGCCTCATAAATCAGTGTAGAATCACCCTGAAGTTGAATCAAGATCATAGGAGTTATGATGAAGAAGTTATCCCACTTTTAACCGAAGTGACTCCAGTTTACCCTGTTTGGGGATTTGACAATTTTTTCTGGATTCTAATCAAACCAGAATGAATCAAGATGTAAGAAGCTTTATTTGGACTCATAAATCAGTGGATAATCACCCTGAATTTGAATCAATATCATAGGAGTTATGATGAAGATGTTATTCCACTTTTAACCGAAGTGGTTTCAGTTTACCCTGTTTGGAGATTTGGCAATTTCTTCTTGATTCTTTTCAAACCAGAATGAATCAAGATGTAAGAATCTTGATTTGGACTCATAAATCAGTATAGAATCATCCTGAAGTTGAATCAAAATCATAGGAGTTATGATGAAGAACTTATCCCACTTTTAACCGAAGTGACTCCAGTTTACACTGTTTGGAGATTTGGCAATTTCTTCTTGATTCTAATCAAACCAGAATTTATCAAGATGTAAGAAGATTTATTTTGACTCATAAATCAGTGGATAATCACCCTGAAGTTGAATCAATATCATTGGAGTTATGATGAAGAAGTTATCCCACTTTTAACCGAAGTGATTCTAGTTTGCCCTGTTTGGAGAGTTGGCAATTTCTTCTTGATACTAATAAAACCATAATGAATAAAGATGTAAGAATCTTGATCTGGACTCATAAATCAGTGTAGAATCACCCTGAAGTTGAATCAAGATCATAGGAGTTATGATGAAGATGCTTTCCCACTTTTAACCGAAGTGATTCTAGTTTACCCTGTTTGGAGATTTGGCAATTTCTTCTTGATACAAATAAAACCAGAATGAATCACGATGTAAGAATCTTGATTTGGACTCATAAATCAGTTTAGAATCACCCTGAAGTTGAATCAAGATCATAGGAGTTATGATGAAGAAGTTATCCCACTTTTAACCGAAGTGATTCCAGTCTACCCTGTTTGGAGATTTGGCAATTTCTTCTTGATTCTAATCAAACCAGAATGAATCAAGATGTATCAAGATGTAAGAATCTTGATTTGGACTCATAAATCAGTATAGAATCATCCTGAAGTTTAATCAAGATCATAGGAGTTATGATGAAGAAGTTATCCCACTTTTAACCAAAGTGAGTCCAGTTTATCCTGTTTGGAGATTTGGCAATTTCTTCTTGATTCTAATCAAACCAGAATGAATCAAGATGTAAGAAGCTTTATTTGGACTCATAAATCAGTGGATAATCACCCTGAACTTAAATCAATATCATTGGAGTTATGATGAAGAAGTTATCCCACTTTTAACCGAAGTGATTCCAGTTTGCCCTGTTTGGAGAGTTGGCAATTTCTTCTTCATACTGATAAAACCAGAATGAATCACGATGTAAGAAGCTTGATTTGGACTCATAAATCAGTGTAGAATCACCCTGAAGTTGAATCAAGATCATATGAGTTATGATGAAGAAGTTATCCCACTTTTAACCGAAGTGACTCCAATTTACCCTGTTTGGAGATTTGGCAATTTCTTCTTGATTCTAAACAAACCAGAATGAATCAAGATGTAAGAAGCTTTATTTGGACTCATAAATCAGTGGATAATCACCCTGAACTTAAATCAATATCATTGGAGTTATGATGAAGAAGTTATCCCACTTTTAACCGAAGTGAATCCAGTTTACCGTGTTTGGAGAGTTGGAAATATCTTCTTGATACTAATAAAACCAGAATGAATCACGATGTAAGAAGCTTGATTTGGACTGATTAATCAGTGTAGAATCACCTTGGAGTTGAATCAATATCATTGGAGTTATGATGAAGAAGATATCCCACTTTTAACCGAAGTGATTCCAGTTTGCTCTGTTTGGAGAGTTGGCAATTTCTTCTTGATACTAATAAAACCAGAATGAATCACGATGTAAGAAGCTTGATTTGGAATCATTAATCAGTGTAGAATCACCCTGGATTTGAATCAATATCATTGAAGTTATGATAAAGAAGTTATCCCACTTTTAACCGAAGTGATTCTAGTTTACCCTGTTTGGAGATTTGGCAATTTCTTCTTGATTCTAATCAAACCAGAATGAATCAATATGTAAGAAGCTTTATTTGGACTCATAAATCAGTGGATAATCACCCTGAAGTTAAATCAATATCATTGGAGTTATGATGAAGAAGATATCCCACTTTTAACCGAAGTGATTCCAGTTTGCTTTGTTTGGAGAGTTGGCAATTTCTTCTTGATACTAATAAAACCAGAATGAATCACGATGTAAGAAGCTTGATTTGGACTCATAAATCAGTGTAGAATCACCCTGAAGTTGAATCAAGATCATAGGAGTTATGATGAAGAAGTTATCCCACTTTTAACCGAAGTGACTCCAATTTACCCTGTTTGGAGATTTGGCAATTTCTTCTTGATTCTAATCAAAACAGAATGAATCAAGATGTAAGAATCTTTATTTGGACTCATAAATCAGTGGATAATCACCCTGAAGTTAAATCAATATCATTGGAGTTATGATGAAGAAGTTATCCCACTTTTAACCGAAGTGATTCCAGTTTACCCTGTTTGGAGATTTGACAATTTCTTCTTGATTCTAATCAAACCAGAATGAATCAAGATGTAAGAATCTTGATTTGGACTCATAAATCAGTGTAGAATCATCCTGAAGTTGAATCAAGATCATAGGAGTTATGATGAAGAAGTTATCCCACTTTTAACCGAAGTGTCTCCAGTTTACCCTGTTTGGAGGTTTGGCAATTTCTTCTTGATTCTAATCAAACCAGAATGAATCAAGATGTAAGAAGCTTTATTTGGACTCATAAATCAGTGGATAATCACCCTGAAGTTAAATCAATATCATTGGAGTTAAGATGAAGAAGTTATCCCAATTTTAACCGAAGTGATTCCAGTTTGCCCTGTTTGGAGAGTTGGCAATTTCTTCTTGATACGAATAAAACCAGAATGAATCACGATGTAAGAACTTTTATTTGGACTCATAAATCAGTGTATAATAACCCTGAAGTTGAATCAAGATCATAAGAGTTATGATGAAGAAGTTATCCCACTTTTAACTGAAGTGACTCCAGTTTACCTTGTTTGGTGATTTGGCAATTTCTTCTTGATTCTAATCAAACCAGAATGAATCAAGATGTAAGAAGCTTTATTTGGACTCATAAATCAGTGGATAATCACCCTGAAGTTAAATCAATATCATTGGAGTTATGATGAAGAAGTTATCCCACTTTTAACCGAAGTGATTCCAGTTTGCCCTGTTTGGAGAGTTGGCAATTTCTTCTTGATACTAATAAAACCAGAATGAATCACGATGTAAGAAGCTTATTTTGGACTCATAAATCAGTTTAGAATCACCCTGAAGTTGAATCAAGATCATAGGAGTTATGATGAAGAAGTTATCCCACTTTTAACCGAAGTGACTCCAGTTTACCCTGTTTGGAGATTTGGCAATTTCTTCTTGATTCTAATCAAACCAGAATGTATCAAGATGTAAGAAGCTTTATTTGGACTCATAAATCAGTGGATAATCACCCTGAAGTAAAATCAATATCATTGGAGTTATGATGAAGAAGTTCTCCCACTTTTAACCGAAGTGATTCCAGTTTGCCCTTTTTGGAGAGTTGGCAATTTCTTCTTGATACTAATAAAACCAGAATGAATCACGATGTAAGAAGCTTATTTTGGACTCATAAATCAGTGTAGAATCACCCTGAAGTTGAATCAAGATCATAGGAGTTATGATGAAGAAGTTATCCCACTTTTAACCGAAGTGACTCCAGTTTACCCTGTTTGGGGATTTGACAGTTTTTTCTGGATTCTAATCAAACCAGAATGAATCAAGATGTAAGAAGCTTTATTTGGACTCATAAATCAGTGGATAATCACCCTGAATTTGAATCAATATCATAGGAGTTATGATGAAGATGTTATTCCACTTTTAACCGAAGTGGTTTTAGTTTACCCTGTTTGGAGATTTGGCAATTTCTTCTTGATTCTTTTCAAACCAGAATGAATCAAGATGTAAGAATCTTGATTTGGACTCATAAATCAGTATAGAATCATCCTGAAGTTGAATCAAAATCATAGGAGTTATGATGAAGAACTTATCCCACTTTTAACCGAAGTGACTCCACTTTACACTGTTTGGAGATTTGGCAATTTCTTCTTGATTCTAATCAAACCAGAATTTATCAAGATGTAAGAAGATTTATTTTGACTCATAAATCAGTGGATAATCACCCTGAAGTTGAATCAATATCATTGGAGTTATGATGAAGAAGTTATCCCACTTTTAACCGAAGTGATTCTAGTTTGCCCTGTTTGGAGAGTTGGCAATTTCTTCTTGATACTAATAAAACCATAATGAATAAAGATGTAAGAATCTTGATCTGGACTCATAAATCAGTGTAGAATCACCCTGAAGTTGAATCAAGATCATAGGAGTTATGATGAAGATGCTTTCCCACTTTTAACCGAAGTGATTCTAGTTTACCATGTTTGGAGATTTGGCAATTTCTTCTTGATACAAATAAAACCAGAATGAATCACGATGTAAGAATCTTGATTTGGACTCATAAATCAGTTTAGAATCACCCTGAAGTTGAATCAAGATCATAGGAGTTATGATGAAGAAGTTATCCCACTTTTAACCGAAGTGATTCCAGTCTACCCTGTTTGGAGATTTGGCAATTTCTTCTTGATTCTAATCAAACCAGAATGAATCAAGATGTATCAAGATGTAAGAATCTTTGATTTGGACTCATAAATCAGTATAGAATCATCCTGAAGTTTAATCAAGATCATAGGAGTTATGATGAAGAAGTTATCCCACTTTTAACCAAAGTGAGTCCAGTTTATCCTTTTTGGAGATTTGGCAATTTCTTCTTGATTTTAATCAAACCAGAATGAATCAAGATGTAAGAAGATTTATTTGGACTCATAAATCAGTGGATAATCACCCTGAACTTAAATCAATATCATTGGAGTTATGATGAAGAAGTTATCCCACTTTTAACCGAAGTGATTCCAGTTTGCCCTGTTTGGAGAGTTGGCAATTTCTTCTTGATACTAATAAAACCAGAATGAATCACGATGTAAGAAGCTTATTTTGGACTCATAAATCAGTTTAGAATCACCCTGAAGTTGAATCAAGATCATAGGAGTTATGATGAAGAAGTTATCCCACTTTTAACCGAAGTGACTCCAGTTTACCCTGTTTGGAGATTTGGCAATTTCTTCTTGATTCTAATCAAACCAGAATTTATCAAGATGTAAGAAGATTTATTTTGACTCATAAATCAGTGGATAATCACCCTGAAGTTGAATCAATATCATTGGAGTTATGATGAAGAAGTTATCCCACTTTTAACCGAAGTGATTCTAGTTTGCCCTGTTTGGAGAGTTGGCAATTTCTTCTTGATACTAATAAAACCATAATGAATAAAGATGTAAGAATCTTGATCTGGACTCATAAATCAGTGTAGAATCACCCTGAAGTTGAATCAAGATCATAGGAGTTATGATGAAGATGCTTTCCCACTTTTAACCGAAGTGATTCTAGTTTACCATGTTTGGAGATTTGGCAATTTCTTCTTGATACAAATAAAACCAGAATGAATCACGATGTAAGAATCTTGATTTGGACTCATAAATCAGTTTAGAATCACCCTGAAGTTGAATCAAGATCATAGGAGTTATGATGAAGAAGTTATCCCACTTTTAACCGAAGTGATTCCAGTCTACCCTGTTTGGAGATTTGGCAATTTCTTCTTGATTCTAATCAAACCAGAATGAATCAAGATGTATCAAGATGTAAGAATCTTGATTTGGACTCATAAATCAGTATAGAATCATCCTGAAGTTTAATCAAGATCATAGGAGTTATGATGAAGAAGTTATCCCACTTTTAACCAAAGTGAGTCCAGTTTATCCTGTTTGGAGATTTGGCAATTTCTTCTTGATTTTAATCAAACCAGAATGAATCAAGATGTAAGAAGATTTATTTGGACTCATATATCAGTGGATAATCACCCTGAACTTAAATCAATATCATTGGAGTTATGATGAAGAAGTTATCCCACTTTTAACCGAAGTGATTCCAGTTTGCCCTGTTTGGAGAGTTGGCAATTTCTTCTTGATACTAATAAAACCAGAATGAATCACGATGTAAGAAGCTTATTTTGGACTCATAAATCAGTTTAGAATCACCCTGAAGTTGAATCAAGATCATAGGAGTTATGATGAAGAAGTTATCCCACTTTTAACCGAAGTGACTCCAGTTTACCCTGTTTGGAGATTTGGCAATTTCTTCTTGATTCTAATCAAACCAGAATTTATCAAGATGTAAGAAGATTTATTTTGACTCATAAATCAGTGGATAATCACCCTGAAGTTGAATCAATATCATTGGAGTTATGATGAAGAAGTTATCCCACTTTTAACCGAAGTGATTCTAGTTTGCCCTGTTTGGAGAGTTGGCAATTTCTTCTTGATACTAATAAAACCATAATGAATAAAGATGTAAGAATCTTGATCTGGACTCATAAATCAGTTTAGAATCACCCTGAAGTTGAATCAAGATCATAGGAGTTATGATGAAGATGCTTTCTCACTTTTAACCGAAGTGATTCTAATTTACCCTGTTTGGAGATTTGGCAATTTCTTCTTGATACAAATAAAGTCAGAATGAATCACGATGTAAGAATCTTGATTTGGACTCATAAATCAGTTTAGAATCACCCTGAAGTTGAATCAAGATCATAGGAGTTATGATGAAGAAGTTATCCCACTTTTAACCGAAGTGATTCCAGTCTACCCTGTTTGGAGATTTGGCAATTTCTTCTTGATTCTAATCAAACCAGAATGAATCAAGATGTATCAAGATGTAAGAATCTTGATTTGGACTCATAAATCAGTATAGAATCATCCTGAAGTTTAATCAAGATCATAGGAGTTATGATGAAGAAGTTATCCCACTTTTAACCAAAGTGAGTCCAGTTTATCCTGTTTGGAGATTTGGCAATTTCTTCTTGATTCTAATCAAACCAGAATGAATCAAGATGTAAGAAGCTTTATTTGGACTCATAAATCAGTGGATAATCACCCTGAACTTAAATCAATATCATTGGAGTTATGATGAAGAAGTTATCCCACTTTTAACCGAAGTGATTCCAGTTTGCCCTGTTTGGAGAGTTGGCAATTTCTTCTTCATACTGATAAAACCAGAATGAATCACGATGTAAGAAGCTTGATTTGGACTCATAAATCAGTGTAGAATCACCCTGAAGTTGAATCAAGATCATATGAGTTATGATGAAGAAGTTATCCCACTTTTAACCGAAGTGACTCCAATTTACCTTGTTTGGAGATTTGGCAATTTCTTCTTGATTCTAAACAAACCAGAATGAATCAAGATGTAAGAAGCTTTATTTGGACTCATAAATCAGTGGATAATCACCCTGAACTTAAATCAATATCATTGGAGTTATGATGAAGAAGTTATCCCACTTTTAACCGAAGTGAATCCAGTTTACCGTGTTTGGAGAGTTGGAAATATCTTCTTGATACTAATAAAACCAGAATGAATCACGATGTAAGAAGCTTGATTTGGACTGATTAATCAGTGTAGAATCACCTTGGAGTTGAATCAATATCATTAGAGTTATGATGAAGAAGAAATCCCACTTTTAACCGAAGTGATTCCAGTTTGCTCTGTTTGGAGAGTTGGCAATTTCTTCTTGATACTAATAAAACCAGAATGAATCACGATGTAAGAAGCTTGATTTGGAATCATTAATCAGTGTAGAATCACCCTGGATTTGAATCAATATCATTGAAGTTATGATAAAGAAGTTATCCCACTTTTAACCGAAGTGACTCCAGTTTACCCTGTTTGGAGATTTGGCAATTTCTTCTTGATCTAATCAAACCAGAATGTATCAAGATGTAAGAAGCTTTATTTGGACTCATAAATCAGTGGATAATCACCCTGAAGTAAAATCAATATCATTGGAGTTATGATGAAGAAGTTATCCCACTTTTAACCGAAGTGATTCCAGTTTGCCCTGTTTGGAGAGTTGGCAATTTCTTCTTGATACTAATAAAACCAGAATGAATCACGATGTAAGAAGCTTATTTTGGACTCATAAATCAGTGTAGAATCACCCTGAAGTTGAATCAAGATCATAGGAGTTATGATGAAGAAGTTATCCCACTTTTAACCGAAGTGACTCCAGTTTACCCTGTTTGGGGATTTGACAATTTTTTCTGGATTCTAATCATACCAGAATGAATCAAGATGTAAGAAGCTTTATTTGGACTCATAAATCAGTGGATAATCACCCTGAATTTGAATCAATATCATAGGAGTTATGATGAAGATGTTATTCCACTTTTAACCGAAGTGGTTTCAGTTTACACTGTTTGGAGATTTGGCAATTTCTTCTTGATTCTTATCAAACCAGAATGAATCAAGATGTAAGAATCTTGATTTGGACTCATAAATCAGTATAGAATCATCCTGAAGTTGAATCAAAATCATAGGAGTTATGATGAAGAACTTATCCCACTTTTAACCGAAGTGACTCTAGTTTACACTGTTTGGAGATTTGGCAATTTCTTCTTGATTCTAATCAAACCAGAATTTATCAAGATGTAAGAAGATTTATTTTTACTCATAAATCAGTGGATAATCACCCTGAAGTTGAATCAATATCATTTGAGTTATGATGAAGAAGTTATCCCACTTTTAACCGAAGTGATTCTAGTTTGCCCTGTTTGGAGAGTTGGCAATTTCTTCTTGATACTAATAAAACCATAATGAATAAAGATGTAAGAATCTTGATCTGGACTCATAAATCAGTGTAGAATCACCCTGAAGTTGAATCAAGATCATAGGAGTTATGATGAAGATGCTTTCCCACTTTTAACCGAAGTGATTCTAGTTTACCCTGTTTGGAGATTTGGCAATTTCTTCTTGATACAAATAAAACCAGAATGAATCACGATGTAAGAATCTTGATTTGGACTCATAAATCAGTTTAGAATCACCCTGAAGTTGAATCAAGATCATAGGAGTTATGATGAAGAAGTTATCCCACTTTTAACCGAAGTGATTCCAGTCTACCCTGTTTGGAGATTTAGCAATTTCTTCTTGATTCTAATCAAACCAGAATGAATCAAGATGTATCAAGATGTAAGAATCTTGATTTGGACTCATAAATCAGTATAGAATCATCCTGAAGTTTAATCAAGATCATAGGAGTTATGATGAAGAAGTTATCCCACTTTTAACCAAAGTGAGTCCAGTTTATCCTGTTTGGAGATTTGGCAATTTCTTCTTGATTCTAATCAAACCAGAATGAATCAAGATGTAAGAAGCTTTATTTGGACTCATAAATCAGTGGATAATCACCCTGAACTTAAATCAATATCATTGGAGTTATGATGAAGAAGTTATCCCACTTTTAACCGAAGTGATTCCAGTTTGCCCTGTTTGGAGAGTTGGCAATTTCTTCTTCATACTGATAAAACCAGAATGAATCACGATGTAAGAAGCTTGATTTGGACTCATAAATCAGTGTAGAATCACCCTGAAGTTGAATCAAGATCATATGAGTTATGATGAAGAAGTTATCCCACTTTTAACCGAAGTGACTCCAATTTACCCTGTTTGAAGATTTGGCAATTTCTTCTTGATTCTAAACAAACCAGAATGAATCAAGATGTAAGAAGCTTTATTTGGACTCATAAATCAGTGGATAATCACCCTGAACTTAAATCAATATCATTGGAGTTATGATGAAGAAGTTATCCCACTTTTAACCGAAGTGAATCCAGTTTACCGTGTTTGGAGAGTTGGAAATATCTTCTTGATACTAATAAAACCAGAATGAATCACGATGTAAGAAGCTTGATTTGGACTGATTAATCAGTGTAGAATCACCTTGGAGTTGAATCAATATCATTGGAGTTATGATGAAGAAGTTATCCCACTTTTAACCGAAGTGATTCGAGTTTACCCTGTTTGGAGATTTGGCAATTTATTCTTGATTCTAATCAAACCAGAATGAATCAAGATGTAAGAATCTTGATTTGGACTCATAAATCAGTGTATAATCATCCTGAAGTTGAATCAAGATCATAGGAGTTATGATGAAGAAGTTATCCCAGTTTTAACCGAAGTGACTCCAGTTTACCCTGTTTGGAGATTTGACAATTTTATTCTTGATTCTAATCAAACCATAATATATCAAGATGTAAGAAGCTTTATTTTGACTCATAAATCAGTGGATAATCACCCTGAAGTTGAATCAATATCATTGGAATTATGATGAAGAAGTTATCCCACTTTTAACCGAAGTGATTCCAGTTTGCCCTGTTTGGAGAGTTGGCAATTTCTTCTTGGTACTAATAAAACCATAATGAATCAAGATGTAATAATATTGATCTGGACTCATTAATCAGTGTAGAATCACCCTGAAGTTGAATCAAGATCATAGGAGTTGTGATGAAGATGTTTTCCCACTTTTTACCGAAGTGACTCCAGTTTACCCTGTTTGGAGATTTGGCAATTTCTTCTTGATACTAATAAAACCAGAATGAATCACGATCTAAGAAGCTTGATTTGGACTCATAAATCAGTGTAAAATCACCCTAAAGTTGAATAAAGATCATAGGAGTTATGATGAAGAAGTTCTCCTATTTTTAACCGAAGTGACTCAAGTTTACCCTGTTTGGAGATTTGGCAATTTTTTCTTGATTCTAATCAAATCAGAATGAATCAAGATGTAAGAAGCTTTATTTGGACTCATAAATCAGTGTAGAATCATCCTGAAGTTGAATCAATATCATTGGAGTTATGATGAAGAAGTAATCCCACTTTTAACCAAAGTGATTCCAATTTTCCCTGTTTGGAGAGTTGGCAATTTCTTCTTCATACTGATAAAACCAGAATGAATCACGATGTAAGAAGCTTGATTTGGACTCATAAATCAGTGTAGAATCACCCTGAAGTTGAATCAAGATCATAGGAGTTATGATGAAGAAGTTATCCCACTTTTAACCGAAGTGACTCCAATTTACCATGTTTGGAGATTTGGCAATTTCTTCTTGATTCTAATCAAACCAGAATGAATCAAGATGTAAGAATCTTGATTTGGACTCATAAATCAGTTTATAATCACCCTGAAGTTCAATCAAGATCATAGGAGTTATGATGAAGAAGTTATCCCACTTTTAACCGAAGTGATTCCAATTTGCCATGTTTGGAGAGTTGGCAATTTCTTCTTGATTTTAGTCAAACCAGAATGAATCAAGATGTAAGAATCTTGATTTGGACTCATAAATCAGTGTAGAATCATCCTGAAGTTGAATCCAGATCATAGGAGTTATGATGAAGATGATATTCCACTTTTTACCAAAGTGATTCCAGTTTACCCTATTTGGAGATTTGGCAATTTCTTGTTGATTCTAATCAAACCAGAATGAATAAAGATGTAAGAATCTTGATTTGGACGCATAAATCAGTGTAGAATCTAGTTTACCATGTTTGGAGATTTGGCAATTTATTCTTGATACTAATAAAACCAGAATGAATCACGATGTAAGAAGCTTTATTTGGAATCATTAATCAGCGTAGAAACACCCTGGAGTTGAATCAATATCATTGGAGTTATGATGAAGAAGTTATCCCACTTTTAACCGAAGTGATTCCAGTTTGCCCTGTTTGGAGAGTTGGCAATTTCTTCTTGATACTAATAAAACCAGAATGAATCACGATGTAAGAAGCTTGATTTGGAATCATTAATCAGTGTAGAATCACCCTGGATTTGAATCAATATCATTGAAGTTATGATAAAGAAGTTATCCCACTTTTAACCGAAGTGATTCTAGTTTACCCTGTTTGGAGATTTGGCAATTTCTTCTTGATAAAAATAAAACCTGATGTGATCATGGACCAGATCACTAAGGAGAACAAGGAGAGTCTAGATGAGCCACATGAAGCCACATTGCACCAGCAGCCTGGTGATGATGCTCTAGCCATTCCTGAAGGTCCCATGACTCGTTCCAGAGTCAAGAAGCTCAAAGAGAATGTTGTTGGATTACTCACTTCACATCCACAACAAGAAAGTCTTGGACAAGGTCTGATCCGAGATGTCTTGATCACCATTCAAGCCATCTCTACATCAAGCTGAGTTAGTGTCTAGGCAAGACATGGGGTGCGTGCTCTTTTCCTTGCTTTTGGTTTTGTCCCATGAGGTTTTCCGGAGGAAGGTTTTTAACGAGGCCACAACTTGTCTTTGTGAGAATAGACAAAACAGAGTGTGAGGATGAAGTAGAAACAGAGTATGGGCGATTTAGGGTGAAAGAGAATGGGGAGAGTATGAGAGAATCAAAGAAACAGTTTCTGGAGAATTAAGAGATTAAGAGAGATTTGAGTATAAAATGCAGTGAGTTCTTGTGTAACCAGAGAGAGATTAAAGAGATTGAGAAACCAGAGAATAGTGAAGCTAGAGAACTCCTCTGCTTAAGTTACAATTCGTGTACAAGGGGCTATTAAATAGCCAAAGACATACAGAAACCCTAGACAATAGAATAACAATATCTGAGGGTTCCCTTAAACTATTATTATCCTAGGAAGCATTAAACAACTATTATTCTGAATCAGAGCAGGCTGGAGAGAGAGACAGGCACGTCCAGCATGAATGAGAGTGACATATCATAACAGCTCTTTCTCATCTTGACTCCATTTGAATTTAAATGGTCCTTAGGCGCCAAACACTTTCTGATCATGATTCTTTGGTCGACAAGAACTCCCTATCTTTGCACCAACCTGATCATGACCCTAACTTTGCACATTCTTGATCTTGATCCTGATCTTGCACATTCTTCTCTGTAAGGCTGACTTGGGCTTTGTATACTTCAAGATCTTCCTTTTCCAGCAAATGGCTCCAACTCTCATTTTGAACTGATTCGCATGTAGGCAAGTGATATAGTTAACTATATCACTTGCCTATGTAGTTGATGCATGTAGTCGATGCATGTAGTCGACTATATCAGCTCGTATGTAGTTGAGGCATGTAGTTGACTATATCAGCTCACATGTAGTTGAGGCATGTAGTCAACTATGTCACTTGCCTATGTACACAGATGTTCTTCTCTTCTCTTGATGTCAATATTTTGCCTCCATCTCATCTCTCTCTTTTGTTCATTTTCATCTCTTCAAGTTAACAGTCTTCACATCACTTAGGCCCTATCTCGGTCCAAGGCTAAAGAAGTTTACATTTTCATTTCATTTTAAAGCTTATGTTAAACTTAAACTATAGTTTCCTTTTCTTGCTTATGTCCGACACCCTAGATAGCATGTTCTCTGGTTTCTCCTTATTTAAATGGGTCTCTAAACCCTATTGTACTCATCCATCTTTTAATCAACAAGTTATCTTTTCTCCTTGACGGCTCTCTCTCTAGAAAGTGTGTCGAGTCTGGTGTGTAATATCCAGAGACCTAAGGGTGTCTAATTTGGTGTGTCATATCCGAGTTATTCATCTAGGAGTATCAAGAGATCATCCATCCCTCTTGTGTCACCATTCAATCCACAAACCTTGAAGAGCTTGAGTCCCTGATTCGTTCTTGCAAGGATCTATCCATTCCCATCAACCAAAGAGCATCCTAGGGACGCATCAAGTGGTATCAGAGCAACTTTGGTTGGGAAGTACTCGCTATCCTCTCTTGTTTCTTTTTGTTTCATCCGTGTTTCATCTCTATCACCTTGAATAAGCAGTAGAACTAATTTGTTTAGGGCTGCTCGAGTTGCATAAGAGATTAGACAAGGATTTTAAACTTTCCTTTTTGGTTTTTGCGGAAACCCTAGAGAGAGAGAACCCTAGCCGCATGTCTCACCTTTGTCGATCACTTTGTTCATCTGTTTAACTTGTTTATCACCTTGAACACGAGTAGATTAAGGTTGTTAGGGTGCTAGAAAACCTTAGAAGAGATTAGGAAAAAGTTTAGAAGTTTTTCCTTTTTGCTTGATCTTTTCCTTTTAACCTAGCCGATTCTCCTTTTTGCTTTTGTCTTGCAAAACAAGCTTGTTTTCTTTTTCCTTTTTGCTTGTCTTGTTACCTAGAAACCTTTTACTGGTTGTTTTGTTTATCCTTGTGCAGGAAGCATGGGCTCCGAGTCTGAAGAAGAAGCTGCACTCGTCAGGAAGAACAAGCTTCTCATGGAGGCTATGACAAATCAACTCAACCAGAACATGTTGGCAACCATGACCGAGATGATGAGGACCAACCTCAATGACATCCGGAGAGAGCTCAGAGAAGACATCAGGAGAGCTACTAGTCAAGTGCCAAACCGAGAGACTAGGAGAGAAGAGAGACCTCATGCAACTCGCCAAGAGCATGATGGTTATGAGGAGACTGACAATGAGTATGAGCACCTCAGTTCATCCTCAAGAAGACCTAGGCGTGTCCAAGAGAGAAGGATGAACCAGGGAGATGAGCTTGCTGGTTTGAAGATCAAGATACCCCCATTCCATGGCAAAGCTGATCCGGATGCCTACCTTGAGTGGGAGAAGAAGATTGAGTTAGTCTTTCAGTGTAAGCAGTACACAAACCACAAGAAGATTCAGATTGCTGCCACTGAGTTCTATGACTATGCTTTAAGTTGGTGGGATCAGTACATCACAACTCGTAGGAGGAATGGAGAGGAACCAGTTGAGACTTGGACAGAGATGAAGTCTATCATGCGCAAGAGGTTTGTTCCAAGCCATTACCACAGAGACTTGCACCACCGGCTGAGGAAACTTACCCAAGGATCAAGATCAGTGGAGGAGTATTACCAGGAGATGGAGTTACTCATGCTGAGGGCTAGCATATCAGAAGATAGAGAAGCAACCATGTCAAGGTTCCTTTGTGGTTTAAACCGAGAGATACAAGACAATGTTGAGATGCAACATTATGTGGAGCTTGAAGAGATGCTACACAAGGCTATTCTTGTGGAGCAACAGCTCAAGAGGAGGGGACATTCACGCAACCAATATGGCTCTAACCGGTTACACAACACCAAGGAAGAGAAGTCACCTTATCCTAAGGAGTCTAAACCATTCCAGAAGGATAACAAGTCCTATCCAAGAGAAGAGACCAAACCAAGCAGTGCTCTTGACAAGGGCAAAGGCAAGGTTGAAGCTTCTAGTTCCAGAGCTCGTGATGTCAAGTGTTTCAAGTGCCAAGGAAGAGGTCATTATGCCAATGAATGTACCAACAAGAGAGTCATGATCTTGCTGGAAAATGGAGAGTATGCCTCAGAAGATGACAACACCGAGTCTGACCAAGAAGACACTGAAGAAGAACATGAAGAAGGACCAGTCCAGGGGAAGCTTTTAGTAGCAAGAAGGCTTCTAAGCTTGCAAAACAAGGCTGAGGAGCTAGAGCAACGTGAGAACCTCTTCTACACCCGGTGCTTGGTCCAAGGAAAAGTGTGCAGCCTCATTGTTGATGGAGGAAGTTGTGTGAATGCTGCGAGTGAAACAATGGTCCAGAAGTTGGGATTGAAGGTTCAGAAACATCCCAAGCCTTACCGGTTACAATGGCTGAATGAAGAAGGCACCATGAAGGTTTCAAGTCAAGTTCTTATTCCCTTAGCCATTGGGAGATATGAAGATGAAGTCTTGTGTGATGTGTTGCCTATGCAAGCTGGTCACATACTTCTTGGAAGACCTTGGCAATCTGATCGCCGAGTTATCCATGATGGCTTCACCAACAAGCACTCCTTTGAGTTCAAGGGACGCAAGACCACCCTGGTTCCCTTGACACCCAAGGAAGTACAACAAGATCAGATTCAACTCCAAAAGAAGAAGGAGATTGATCTAAAACCGGCTGGAACTAAGCAGCCAAACTTCTATGCTAACATGGGTGATATCAAAAGAACTCTCAACTCTAAACAATCTGCTATCTTACTTGTGTTTAAAGAAACTCTTTTGAACTTAACAGATTCTACACCGGTGTATCCGAGTGAAATGGTTTCTCTTTTGCAGGAGTTTCAAGATGTATTTCCAGAAGACAATCCCATTGGTTTACCACCTTTGAGAGGGATTGAGCACCAGATAGACTTTGTTCCAGGATCTACACTTCCAAACCGTCCAGCATACAGAACCAACCCGGTTGAGACCAAGGAGTTGCAAAGACAAGTAGAGGAACTCATGGAGAAGGGCTATATCCGAGAGAGTTTGAGCCCATGTGCTGTACCAGTGCTCCTAGTGCCTAAGAAGGATGGTACATGGCGTATGTGTGTTGATTGTAGATCAATCAACAACATCACAGTGAAGTATCGCCACCCTATCCCTAGACTTGATGATATGCTTGATGAATTACATGGTTCTTGCATCTTTTCTAAGATAGATTTAAAAAGTGGTTATCATCAGATTAGGATGAAAGAAGGAGATGAATGGAAAACTGCATTCAAAACTAAACATGGATTATATGAGTGGTTAGTTATGCCATTTGGATTAACCAATGCACCTAGTACATTCATGAGGTTAATGAATCATGTTCTTAGATCATTCATAGGCATTTCTGTTGTAGTATACTTTGATGACATCTTAGTATATAGCAAGAACTTAGAAGAACATCTAGATCATCTTAGGGCTGTCTTGAATGTTTTGAGGAGTGAAAAGCTTTATGCCAACTTGAAGAAGTGCACCTTTTGCACAGATAACTTGGTTTTCCTAGGCTTTGTTGTGAGTGCAGATGGAGTTAAGGTTGATGAGGAGAAGATCAAAGCCATCAAAGACTGGCCGAGTCCAACCACAGTAGGAGAAGTGAGGAGTTTCCATGGGCTTGCTGGGTTCTATAGGCGATTTGTGAGAGACTTTAGCACCATTGCAGCTCCTTTGACTGAAGTGATAAAGAAGGATGTTGGATTCAAGTGGGGAGAAGCACAAGAGAAGGCTTTCCAGAGCCTAAAAGAGAAGCTTACTCAATCACCTCTTCTTATGCTTCCTGATTTTACTAGAACATTTGAAATAGAATGTGATGCCTCAGGAATTGGAATTGGTGCTGTGTTGATGCAGGATAGGAAACCTATTGCATACTTCAGTGAGAAGCTTGGAGGAGCCACTCTCAACTATGCAACCTATGACAAAGAACTATATGCCTTGGTGAGGGCATTACAAACGTGGCAACACTACTTGTGGCCCAAGGAGTTTGTCATACACACTGATCATGAGTCCCTAAAGTATCTAAAAGGGCAGAGTAAGCTTAGCAAGAGACACGCAAGGTGGGTTGAATTCATTGAGACCTTCCCATACGTGATCAAATATAAACAAGGTAAGGAGAATGTAGTTGCTGATGCACTATCTCGGAGGTATGTTCTCTTGACCACCCTAGATGCTAAGTTGCTTGGGTTTGAGCAGATAAAGGAAATGTATGACACTGACCATGATTTCAAGGAAGCCTATGCTTATTGTGCTAAGTTTGCTGCAGGGCATTACTTTAGAAAAGAAGGCTACTTGTTTTATGACAATAGATTGTGTGTGCATAATTGCTCTTTGAGAGATCTTTTTGTCAGGGAATCCCATGGGGGCAGTCTAATGGGACACTTTGGGATTGCCAAGACCTTAAAAGTTTTGCAGGATCACTTCTATTGGCCGCACATGAAGAGAGATGTGGAAAGAATCTGTGGGAGGTGTGCTACTTGCAAGCATGCCAAGTCCCAAGTCCAATCCCAGGGTTTGTATACTCCTTTACCCATTCCACACCATCCCTGGAATGACATTTCCATGGACTTTATTGTTGGTTTACCTAGGACTAGAACAGGAAAGGATTCAATCTTTGTGGTTGTTGATAGGTTCTCTAAGATGGCACATTTCATAGCATGTCATAAAACTGATGATGCATTGCACGTTGCTAACTTGTTCTTTAAAGAGGTTGTTCGTTTGCATGGCATGCCTAGAACTATAGTTTCTGATAGGGACACTAAGTTTCTTAGTTACTTCTGGAAGACACTTTGGTCTAAGCTAGGCACTAAACTGTTGTTTTCTACTACATGTCATCCACAAACTGATGGACAAACTGAAGTAGTTAATAGAACCTTAGGAACACTCCTGCGTGCATTCATTAAAAAGAACTTAAGGACATGGGAAGAATACTTACCACACTGTGAATTTGCATACAATCATGCTATGCATTCTGCTTCTAAGTATTCACCTTTTGAGATTGTTTATGGGTTCAATCCCACCTCTCCTTTGGATCTAATGCCTTTACCTGAGTGTGAAAGGATCAGTCTAGATGGCAAGAAGAAAGCAGAGATGGTCCAACGGATCCATGAGAAGGCTAGACAAAACATTGAGCAGAAGACCAAGCTTTATGAGAAGCAAGCTAACAAGGGGAGACGTGTGAGAACCTTTGAAGTTGGTGACCAAGTTTGGTTGCACCTGAGGAAGGATAGGTTCCCCAACGAGAGGAAGTCCAAGCTGATGCCAAGGGTTGATGGACCCTTCGAGATCATCCACAAGATCAATGACAATGCCTACAAACTTGATCTCCAAGGTAAGTATGATGTATCAAATAGCTTCAATGTCACTGACTTGGCTCCTTTTGCTGTAGATGAACCTGATTTGAGGACAAATCCTTTTCAAGAGGGAGGGGATGATGTGATCATGGACCGGATCACTAAGGAGAACAAGGAGAGTCTAGATGAGCCACATGAAGCCACATTGCACCAGCAGCCTGGTGATGATGCTCTAGCCATTCCTGAAGGTCCCATGACTCGTTCCAGAGTCAAGAAGCTCAAAGAGAATGTTGTTGGATTACTCACTTCACATCCACAACAAGAAAGTCTTGGACAAGGTCTGATCCGAGATGTCTTGATCACCATTCAAGCCATCTCTACATCAAGCTGAGTTAGTGTCTAGGCAAGACATGGGGTGCGTGCTCTTTTCCTTGCTTTTGGTTTTGTCCCATGAGGTTTTCCGGAGGAAGGTTTTTAACGAGGCCACAACTTGTCTTTGTGAGAATAGACAAAACAGAGTGTGAGGATGAAGTAGAAACAGAGTATGGGCGATTTAGGGTGAAAGAGAATGGGGAGAGTATGAGAGAATCAAAGAAACAGTTTCTGGAGAATTAAGAGATTAAGAGAGATTTGAGTATAAAATGCAGTGAGTTCTTGTGTAACCAGAGAGAGATTAAAGAGATTGAGAAACCAGAGAATAGTGAAGCTAGAGAACTCCTCTGCTTAAGTTACAATTCGTGTACAAGGGGCTATTAAATAGCCAAAGACATACAGAAACCCTAGACAATAGAATAACAATATCTGAGGGTTCCCTTAAACTATTATTATCCTAGGAAGCATTAAACAACTATTATTCTGAATCAGAGCAGGCTGGAGAGAGAGACAGGCACGTCCAGCATGAATGAGAGTGACATATCATAACAGCTCTTTCTCATCTTGACTCCATTTGAATTTAAATGGTCCTTAGGCGCCAAACACTTTCTGATCATGATTCTTTGGTCGACAAGAACTCCCTATCTTTGCACCAACCTGATCATGACCCTAACTTTGCACATTCTTGATCTTGATCCTGATCTTGCACATTCTTCTCTGTAAGGCTGACTTGGGCTTTGTATACTTCAAGATCTTCCTTTTCCAGCAAATGGCTCCAACTCTCATTTTGAACTGATTCGCATGTAGGCAAGTGATATAGTTAACTATATCACTTGCCTATGTAGTTGATGCATGTAGTCGATGCATGTAGTCGACTATATCAGCTCGTATGTAGTTGAGGCATGTAGTTGACTATATCAGCTCACATGTAGTTGAGGCATGTAGTCAACTATGTCACTTGCCTATGTACACAGATGTTCTTCTCTTCTCTTGATGTCAATATTTTGCCTCCATCTCATCTCTCTCTTTTGTTCATTTTCATCTCTTCAAGTTAACAGTCTTCACATCACTTAGGCCCTATCTCGGTCCAAGGCTAAAGAAGTTTACATTTTCATTTCATTTTAAAGCTTATGTTAAACTTAAACTATAGTTTCCTTTTCTTGCTTATGTCCGACACCCTAGATAGCATGTTCTCTGGTTTCTCCTTATTTAAATGGGTCTCTAAACCCTATTGTACTCATCCATCTTTTAATCAACAAGTTATCTTTTCTCCTTGACGGCTCTCTCTCTAGAAAGTGTGTCGAGTCTGGTGTGTAGTATCCAGAGACCTAAGGGTGTCTAATTTGGTGTGTCATATCCGAGTTATTTATCTAGGAGTATCAAGAGATCATCCATCCCTCTTGTGTCACCATTCAATCCACAAACCTTGAAGAACTTGAGTCCCTGATTCGTTCTTGCAAGGATCTATCCATTCCCTTCAACCAAAGAGCATCCTAGGGACGTATCAGGTTGAGTTCATTGAGACCTTCCCATACGTGATCAAATATAAACAAGGTAAGGAGAATGTAGTTGCTGATGCACTATCTCGGAGGTATGTTCTCTTGACCACCCTAGATGCTAAGTTGCTTGGGTTTGAGCAGATAAAGGAAATGTATGACACTGACCATGATTTCAAGGAAGCCTATGCTTATTGTGCTAAGTTTGCTGCAGGGCATTACTTTAGAAAAGAAGGCTACTTGTTTTATGACAATAGATTGTGTGTGCATAATTGCTCTTTGAGAGATCTTTTTGTCAGGGAATCCCATGGGGGCAGTCTAATGGGACACTTTGGGATTGCCAAGACCTTAAAAGTTTTGCAGGATCACTTCTATTGGCCGCACATGAAGAGAGATGTGGAAAGAATCTGTGGGAGGTGTGCTACTTGCAAGCATGCCAAGTCCCAAGTCCAATCCCAGGGTTTGTATACTCCTTTACCCATTCCACACCATCCCTGGAATGACATTTCCATGGACTTTATTGTTGGTTTACCTAGGACTAGAACAGGAAAGGATTCAATCTTTGTGGTTGTTGATAGGTTCTCTAAGATGGCACATTTCATAGCATGTCATAAAACTGATGATGCATTGCACGTTGCTAACTTGTTCTTTAAAGAGGTTGTTCGTTTGCATGGCATGCCTAGGACTATAGTTTCTGATAGGGACACTAAGTTTCTTAGTTACTTCTGGAAGACACTTTGGTCTAAGCTAGGCACTAAACTGTTGTTTTCTACTACATGTCATCCACAAACTGATGGACAAACTGAAGTAGTTAATAGAACCTTAGGAACACTCCTGCGTGCATTCATTAAAAAGAACTTAAGGACATGGGAAGAATACTTACCACACTGTGAATTTGCATACAATCATGCTATGCATTCTGCTTCTAAGTATTCACCTTTTGAGATTGTTTATGGGTTCAATCCCACCTCTCCTTTGGATCTAATGCCTTTACCTGAGTGTGAAAGGATCAGTCTAGATGGCAAGAAGAAAGCAGAGATGGTCCAACGGATCCATGAGAAGGCTAGACAAAACATTGAGCAGAAGACCAAGCTTTATGAGAAGCAAGCTAACAAGGGGAGACGTGTGAGAACCTTTGAAGTTGGTGACCAAGTTTGGTTGCACCTGAGGAAGGATAGGTTCCCCAACGAGAGGAAGTCCAAGCTGATGCCAAGGGTTGATGGACCCTTCGAGATCATCCACAAGATCAATGACAATGCCTACAAACTTGATCTCCAAGGTAAGTATGATGTATCAAATAGCTTCAATGTCACTGACTTGGCTCCTTTTGCTGTAGATGAACCTGATTTGAGGACAAATCCTTTTCAAGAGGGAGGGGATGATGTGATCATGGACCGGATCACTAAGGAGAACAAGGAGAGTCTAGATGAGCCACATGAAGCCACATTGCACCAGCAGCCTGGTGATGATGCTCTAGCCATTCCTGAAGGTCCCATGACTCGTTCCAGAGTCAAGAAGCTCAAAGAGAATGTTGTTGGATTACTCACTTCACATCCACAACAAGAAAGTCTTGGACAAGGTCTGATCCGAGATGTCTTGATCACCATTCAAGCCATCTCTACATCAAGCTGAGTTAGTGTCTAGGCAAGACATGGGGTGCGTGCTCTTTTCCTTGCTTTTGGTTTTGTCCCATGAGGTTTTCCGGAGGAAGGTTTTTAACGAGGCCACAACTTGTCTTTGTGAGAATAGACAAAACAGAGTGTGAGGATGAAGTAGAAACAGAGTATGGGCGATTTAGGGTGAAAGAGAATGGGGAGAGTATGAGAGAATCAAAGAAACAGTTTCTGGAGAATTAAGAGATTAAGAGAGATTTGAGTATAAAATGCAGTGAGTTCTTGTGTAACCAGAGAGAGATTAAAGAGATTGAGAAACCAGAGAATAGTGAAGCTAGAGAACTCCTCTGCTTAAGTTACAATTCGTGTACAAGGGGCTATTAAATAGCCAAAGACATACAGAAACCCTAGACAATAGAATAACAATATCTGAGGGTTCCCTTAAACTATTATTATCCTAGGAAGCATTAAACAACTATTATTCTGAATCAGAGCAGGCTGGAGAGAGAGACAGGCACGTCCAGCATGAATGAGAGTGACATATCATAACAGCTCTTTCTCATCTTGACTCCATTTGAATTTAAATGGTCCTTAGGCGCCAAACACTTTCTGATCATGATTCTTTGGTCGACAAGAACTCCCTATCTTTGCACCAACCTGATCATGACCCTAACTTTGCACATTCTTGATCTTGATCCTGATCTTGCACATTCTTCTCTGTAAGGCTGACTTGGGCTTTGTATACTTCAAGATCTTCCTTTTCCAGCAAATGGCTCCAACTCTCATTTTGAACTGATTCGCATGTAGGCAAGTGATATAGTTAACTATATCACTTGCCTATGTAGTTGATGCATGTAGTCGATGCATGTAGTCGACTATATCAGCTCGTATGTAGTTGAGGCATGTAGTTGACTATATCAGCTCACATGTAGTTGAGGCATGTAGTCAACTATGTCACTTGCCTATGTACACAGATGTTCTTCTCTTCTCTTGATGTCAATATTTTGCCTCCATCTCATCTCTCTCTTTTGTTCATTTTCATCTCTTCAAGTTAACAGTCTTCACATCACTTAGGCCCTATCTCGGTCCAAGGCTAAAGAAGTTTACATTTTCATTTCATTTTAAAGCTTATGTTAAACTTAAACTATAGTTTCCTTTTCTTGCTTATGTCCGACACCCTAGATAGCATGTTCTCTGGTTTCTCCTTATTTAAATGGGTCTCTAAACCCTATTGTACTCATCCATCTTTTAATCAACAAGTTATCTTTTCTCCTTGACGGCTCTCTCTCTAGAAAGTGTGTCGAGTCTGGTGTGTAATATCCAGAGACCTAAGGGTGTCTAATTTGGTGTGTCATATCCGAGTTATTTATCTAGGAGTATCAAGAGATCATCCATCCCTCTTGTGTCACCATTCAATCCACAAACCTTGAAGAACTTGAGTCCCTGATTCGTTCTTGCAAGGATCTATCCATTCCCTTCAACCAAAGAGCATCCTAGGGACGTATCAGGTTGAGTTCATTGAGACCTTCCCATACGTGATCAAATATAAACAAGGTAAGGAGAATGTAGTTGCTGATGCACTATCTCGGAGGTATGTTCTCTTGACCACCCTAGATGCTAAGTTGCTTGGGTTTGAGCAGATAAAGGAAATGTATGACACTGACCATGATTTCAAGGAAGCCTATGCTTATTGTGCTAAGTTTGCTGCAGGGCATTACTTTAGAAAAGAAGGCTACTTGTTTTATGACAATAGATTGTGTGTGCATAATTGCTCTTTGAGAGATCTTTTTGTCAGGGAATCCCATGGGGGCAGTCTAATGGGACACTTTGGGATTGCCAAGACCTTAAAAGTTTTGCAGGATCACTTCTATTGGCCGCACATGAAGAGAGATGTGGAAAGAATCTGTGGGAGGTGTGCTACTTGCAAGCATGCCAAGTCCCAAGTCCAATCCCAGGGTTTGTATACTCCTTTACCCATTCCACACCATCCCTGGAATGACATTTCCATGGACTTTATTGTTGGTTTACCTAGGACTAGAACAGGAAAGGATTCAATCTTTGTGGTTGTTGATAGGTTCTCTAAGATGGCACATTTCATAGCATGTCATAAAACTGATGATGCATTGCACGTTGCTAACTTGTTCTTTAAAGAGGTTGTTCGTTTGCATGGCATGCCTAGAACTATAGTTTCTGATAGGGACACTAAGTTTCTTAGTTACTTCTGGAAGACACTTTGGTCTAAGCTAGGCACTAAACTGTTGTTTTCTACTACATGTCATCCACAAACTGATGGACAAACTGAAGTAGTTAATAGAACCTTAGGAACACTCCTGCGTGCATTCATTAAAAAGAACTTAAGGACATGGGAAGAATACTTACCACACTGTGAATTTGCATACAATCATGCTATGCATTCTGCTTCTAAGTATTCACCTTTTGAGATTGTTTATGGGTTCAATCCCACCTCTCCTTTGGATCTAATGCCTTTACCTGAGTGTGAAAGGATCAGTCTAGATGGCAAGAAGAAAGCAGAGATGGTCCAACGGATCCATGAGAAGGCTAGACAAAACATTGAGCAGAAGACCAAGCTTTATGAGAAGCAAGCTAACAAGGGGAGACGTGTGAGAACCTTTGAAGTTGGTGACCAAGTTTGGTTGCACCTGAGGAAGGATAGGTTCCCCAACGAGAGGAAGTCCAAGCTGATGCCAAGGGTTGATGGACCCTTCGAGATCATCCACAAGATCAATGACAATGCCTACAAACTTGATCTCCAAGGTAAGTATGATGTATCAAATAGCTTCAATGTCACTGACTTGGCTCCTTTTGCTGTAGATGAACCTGATTTGAGGACAAATCCTTTTCAAGAGGGAGGGGATGATGTGATCATGGACCGGATCACTAAGGAGAACAAGGAGAGTCTAGATGAGCCACATGAAGCCACATTGCACCAGCAGCCTGGTGATGATGCTCTAGCCATTCCTGAAGGTCCCATGACTCGTTCCAGAGTCAAGAAGCTCAAAGAGAATGTTGTTGGATTACTCACTTCACATCCACAACAAGAAAGTCTTGGACAAGGTCTGATCCGAGATGTCTTGATCACCATTCAAGCCATCTCTACATCAAGCTGAGTTAGTGTCTAGGCAAGACATGGGGTGCGTGCTCTTTTCCTTGCTTTTGGTTTTGTCCCATGAGGTTTTCCGGAGGAAGGTTTTTAACGAGGCCACAACTTGTCTTTGTGAGAATAGACAAAACAGAGTGTGAGGATGAAGTAGAAACAGAGTATGGGCGATTTAGGGTGAAAGAGAATGGGGAGAGTATGAGAGAATCAAAGAAACAGTTTCTGGAGAATTAAGAGATTAAGAGAGATTTGAGTATAAAATGCAGTGAGTTCTTGTGTAACCAGAGAGAGATTAAAGAGATTGAGAAACCAGAGAATAGTGAAGCTAGAGAACTCCTCTGCTTAAGTTACAATTCGTGTACAAGGGGCTATTAAATAGCCAAAGACATACAGAAACCCTAGACAATAGAATAACAATATCTGAGGGTTCCCTTAAACTATTATTATCCTAGGAAGCATTAAACAACTATTATTCTGAATCAGAGCAGGCTGGAGAGAGAGACAGGCACGTCCAGCATGAATGAGAGTGACATATCATAACAGCTCTTTCTCATCTTGACTCCATTTGAATTTAAATGGTCCTTAGGCGCCAAACACTTTCTGATCATGATTCTTTGGTCGACAAGAACTCCCTATCTTTGCACCAACCTGATCATGACCCTAACTTTGCACATTCTTGATCTTGATCCTGATCTTGCACATTCTTCTCTGTAAGGCTGACTTGGGCTTTGTATACTTCAAGATCTTCCTTTTCCAGCAAATGGCTCCAACTCTCATTTTGAACTGATTCGCATGTAGGCAAGTGATATAGTTAACTATATCACTTGCCTATGTAGTTGATGCATGTAGTCGATGCATGTAGTCGACTATATCAGCTCGTATGTAGTTGAGGCATGTAGTTGACTATATCAGCTCACATGTAGTTGAGGCATGTAGTCAACTATGTCACTTGCCTATGTACACAGATGTTCTTCTCTTCTCTTGATGTCAATATTTTGCCTCCATCTCATCTCTCTCTTTTGTTCATTTTCATCTCTTCAAGTTAACAGTCTTCACATCACTTAGGCCCTATCTCGGTCCAAGGCTAAAGAAGTTTACATTTTCATTTCATTTTAAAGCTTATGTTAAACTTAAACTATAGTTTCCTTTTCTTGCTTATGTCCGACACCCTAGATAGCATGTTCTCTGGTTTCTCCTTATTTAAATGGGTCTCTAAACCCTATTGTACTCATCCATCTTTTAATCAACAAGTTATCTTTTCTCCTTGACGGCTCTCTCTCTAGAAAGTGTGTCGAGTCTGGTGTGTAGTATCCAGAGACCTAAGGGTGTCTAATTTGGTGTGTCATATCCGAGTTATTCATCTAGGAGTATCAAGAGATCATCCATCCCTCTTGTGTCACCATTCAATCCACAAACCTTGAAGAACTTGAGTCCCTGATTCGTTCTTGCAAGGATCTATCCATTCCCTTCAACCAAAGAGCATCCTAGGGACGTATCAGGTTGAGTTCATTGAGACCTTCCCATACGTGATCAAATATAAACAAGGTAAGGAGAATGTAGTTGCTGATGCACTATCTCGGAGGTATGTTCTCTTGACCACCCTAGATGCTAAGTTGCTTGGGTTTGAGCAGATAAAGGAAATGTATGACACTGACCATGATTTCAAGGAAGCCTATGCTTATTGTGCTAAGTTTGCTGCAGGGCATTACTTTAGAAAAGAAGGCTACTTGTTTTATGACAATAGATTGTGTGTGCATAATTGCTCTTTGAGAGATCTTTTTGTCAGGGAATCCCATGGGGGCAGTCTAATGGGACACTTTGGGATTGCCAAGACCTTAAAAGTTTTGCAGGATCACTTCTATTGGCCGCACATGAAGAGAGATGTGGAAAGAATCTGTGGGAGGTGTGCTACTTGCAAGCATGCCAAGTCCCAAGTCCAATCCCAGGGTTTGTATACTCCTTTACCCATTCCACACCATCCCTGGAATGACATTTCCATGGACTTTATTGTTGGTTTACCTAGGACTAGAACAGGAAAGGATTCAATCTTTGTGGTTGTTGATAGGTTCTCTAAGATGGCACATTTCATAGCATGTCATAAAACTGATGATGCATTGCACGTTGCTAACTTGTTCTTTAAAGAGGTTGTTCGTTTGCATGGCATGCCTAGGACTATAGTTTCTGATAGGGACACTAAGTTTCTTAGTTACTTCTGGAAGACACTTTGGTCTAAGCTAGGCACTAAACTGTTGTTTTCTACTACATGTCATCCACAAACTGATGGACAAACTGAAGTAGTTAATAGAACCTTAGGAACACTCCTGCGTGCATTCATTAAAAAGAACTTAAGGACATGGGAAGAATACTTACCACACTGTGAATTTGCATACAATCATGCTATGCATTCTGCTTCTAAGTATTCACCTTTTGAGATTGTTTATGGGTTCAATCCCACCTCTCCTTTGGATCTAATGCCTTTACCTGAGTGTGAAAGGATCAGTCTAGATGGCAAGAAGAAAGCAGAGATGGTCCAACGGATCCATGAGAAGGCTAGACAAAACATTGAGCAGAAGACCAAGCTTTATGAGAAGCAAGCTAACAAGGGGAGACGTGTGAGAACCTTTGAAGTTGGTGACCAAGTTTGGTTGCACCTGAGGAAGGATAGGTTCCCCAACGAGAGGAAGTCCAAGCTGATGCCAAGGGTTGATGGACCCTTCGAGATCATCCACAAGATCAATGACAATGCCTACAAACTTGATCTCCAAGGTAAGTATGATGTATCAAATAGCTTCAATGTCACTGACTTGGCTCCTTTTGCTGTAGATGAACCTGATTTGAGGACAAATCCTTTTCAAGAGGGAGGGGATGATGTGATCATGGACCGGATCACTAAGGAGAACAAGGAGAGTCTAGATGAGCCACATGAAGCCACATTGCACCAGCAGCCTGGTGATGATGCTCTAGCCATTCCTGAAGGTCCCATGACTCGTTCCAGAGTCAAGAAGCTCAAAGAGAATGTTGTTGGATTACTCACTTCACATCCACAACAAGAAAGTCTTGGACAAGGTCTGATCCGAGATGTCTTGATCACCATTCAAGCCATCTCTACATCAAGCTGAGTTAGTGTCTAGGCAAGACATGGGGTGCGTGCTCTTTTCCTTGCTTTTGGTTTTGTCCCATGAGGTTTTCCGGAGGAAGGTTTTTAACGAGGCCACAACTTGTCTTCACATCACTTAGGCCCTATCTCGGTCCAAGACTAAAAGAAGTTACATTTTATTTCATTTTAAAGCTATTAAACTAACTATAGTTTCCTTTTTTGCTTATTGTCGAAACCCTAGAGAGCCTGTTCTCTGGTTTCTCCTTATTTAAATGGGTCTCTAAACCCTATTGTAATCATCCATCTTTCAATAAACAAGTATCTTTTCTCCTTGACGGCTCTCTCTCTAGAAAGTGTGTCGAGTCTGGTGTGTAGTATCCAGAGACCTAAGGGTGTCTAATTTGGTGTGTCATATCCGAGTTATTCATCTAGGAGTATCAAGAGATCATCCATCCCTCTTGTGTCACCATTCAATCCACAAACCTTGAAGAACTTGAGTCTCTGATTCGTTCTTGCAAGAATCTATCCATTCCCATCAACCAGAGAGCATCCTAGGGACGCATCAAAACCAGAATGAATCACGATGTAAGAATCTTGATTTGAACACATAAATAAGTTTAGAATCATCCTGATGTTGAATCAAGATCATAGGAGTTATGATGAAGAAGTTATCCCACTTTTAACCAAAGTGATTCCAGTTTACCCTGTTTGGAGATTTGGCAATTTCTTCTTGATTCTAATCAAACCAGAATGAATCAAGATGTAAGAATCTTGATTTGGACTCATAAATCAGGGTAGAATCATCCTGAAGTTGAATCAAGATCATAAAAGTTATGATGAAGAAGTTATCCCACTTTTAACCGAAGTGAGTCCAATTTACCCTGTTTGGAGATTTGGCAATTTCTTCTTGATTCTAATCAAAACAGAATGAATCAAGATGTAAGAAGCTTTATTTGGACTCATAAATCAGTGTAGAATCACCCTGAAGTTGAATCAAGATCATAGGAGTTATGATGAAGAAGTTATCCCACTTTTAACCGAAGTGACTCCAATTTATCCTGTTTGGAGATTTGGCCATTTCTTCTTGATTCTAATCAAAACAGAATGAATCAAGATGTAAGAAGCTTTATTTGGACTCATAAATCAGTGGATAATCACCCTGAACTTAAATCAATATCATTGGAGTTATGATGAAGAAGTTATCCCACTTTTAACCGAAGTGATTCCAGTTTACCCTGTTTGTGTTGAGATGAATAAGAGAAATAAAGCTTAGATATGAAGACACAAAGATAAGGTAATCCGGATTGATCAAGAAAGTGACGGTTTGTACAGTTTAGGTCACATTCGAACTTGACCTAACCTAGGCAGCAAGCAAGTGATCTGCCTTGACCAAGATGCCCAAGAAGTCTTATTATATTGTTATTCTGGTCAGAAACATGGAAGAGAGACGTTGGGAAGGTTACAAGAAAAGATCACATGTTGGGGTTAAGTTTGAATCTCTAAGGAGCTGTCACTTTCACCATGGCTGGAAGAGCCTTTGTCCCTTTGTGATCAGAAGACCAGAAGCTTTATTTATAATTTCGTGTTGTCCTTTATGTCTACTGATTTTAGCTTATTTAAAGCATGTAACCAGGAACCATTTTATGCAAGGAAATCATATTCTCTCCTTCTCTCTCTCTCACTCACGAAATCCCTCTCTCTCTCTCCTGTTCTTACTATTCTTCACAGTTCCAGCAACAAACTCTTTCTTAATCTCATTTAAACACTCACTAAATTACTAAACCTCACATGGTATCAGAGCTGTATGCTCTTGAGACCTAAATCTCCCTACTCTCTTTACTTACTTCCGCAAATTCTCTGAGTTTCATTTCTATTTTTGGCAAAGTTCATCTTGTTCTTCAGCTGTTCATCATTTCCAGCTCCAGAAATTGCCAAAAATGGAAAAGTCTACTTAAATTGAGTAAAGGTGATTTCGACCAAGAAAATGAAGAAGGAGAACCTTATTCCAGTGACCCTAGAGGGTCCTAACTATCTTTTATGGTCAAGAGTGGTCAGAGTTACCTTGGGAAGTCATGGACTTTGGGACAGCCATATCATGGAGGCTGAAAATTCAAAGAGGATGGCTCAAGAGGATAGTCAGGCTACTTGTATGAAGCATGAAGCCAAGTGGGTTCAAGAGGAACAACAAGCACTTGGAATTATACACAGCTCTCTGTCTGAACAGATCTTGGAGGATCATTATCACATCAGAATCGCCAAGAATCTATGGGAGAATCTTCAAAATATTTATGGGATCTATGGGAGAGTCTTCAAGCTGTCTATGAGCAAGACAAAGTTTTCAGTCTTCTCCTAAACTTGGATTTACCCTGCAAAAGTCTGATAAGTCATACTCCCTCTGTTTCAAAATAATAGATGTTTTAAGTTTTTCACACTTTTTAATAAAACACATTACAATTTAATTAATAATGCATAGTTTTTTGTAACTTTATATTTTCTATATTTCTAAACCAATAAGACTTCAAGAAATGCAATTAATATTTTTGAAAATCATAATTTTTCATTATTAGTTGACAAAAAATACATTGGAAATACAAAAAATACATCATTTTGAAACAAGTTTTTTTCCTAGAATATGCATCTTTTTGTAACAGAGGGAGTATTATTCAAGAAAGGAAGCTGCCAAGTTCCCAAGGAAGCCAGCCGAGTACATTTGAGCTCAAGGAGTTTGAGTATCAAGTAATTGAAGGAAGAACCATGTATTCAGCTTTTTGTGGTGATTCTAATGAAGGAGGAACATGGAGGAGTATGGCAGGGGCGACCAATTCTGATGGTCCAGTGACCAGAAGAGACTTTGATGCCTTTATAAAAGCTGCCAAGGCCCTTATCTCACCCAAGGAGGTTGGTAATTATTCTCCTGACTCTAAACCCATTATTATAGATTCAGGAGCTAGCCATCACATGATTAGTGATAGGAACCTGGTTAGTAATATCAAACCTGCCTCAGGGAATGTGCTTATAGCAAATGGTGATAAGGTTAAGAAAGAAGGGATAGGGAACCTTAGGTTGTTTGATAAAGAATCAACTGCCTTGTATATGCCTCAGTTTACATCAAATTTGCTATCAGTGAAAAGAGCAACCGTTGATCTGAATTGTCAAGTTGTCTTTAGACCTGATGAGGTTGAGTTTCAAGACTTGAAGACAGGGCAGGTTATTGGTAGAGGGCACAGCCATCAGGAACTGTATCACCTAGAGAAGACTAAGATATCTGGTGCAACGCCTGCTCACTGCCTGATCAGTGCTTCTAATGGGGTTGAGAGCACCATATGGCACTCTAGATTGGGACATCCCCATACTAGAGCATTGAACTTGATGCTTCCGGGTATGGTATTTCAGAATGATGAATGTGAAGCATGTATCTTGGGGAAGCATTGTAGGACAGTCTTTCCAAGGTCTAGCACTATCTATGAGAAGTGTTTCGACCTGGTTCATTCTGATGTGTGGACAGCACCGTGTCTTTCCAGAGAGAATCACAAGTACTTTGTCACCTTCATTGATGAGAAGTCAAAATACACATGGGTGACTCTGATTCAGACAAAAGACCGGGTGCTGGAGGCATTCAAGAACTTCCATAATCATGTTTCCAACCATTTCAATGCCAAGTTGAAGATTCTCAGGTCTGATAATGGTGGAGAGTACACTAGTCAAGCATTTAAGCAATATCTAGCTCAGCATGGGATCATTCAGCAAACTAGCTGTCCTTACACACCACAACAAAATGGTGTAGCTGAGAGGAAAAATCGACATCTGATGGAGGTGGCCAGGAGCATGATGTTCCATACAAGTGTACCTAAAAGGTTTTGGGGAGATGCAGTCATGACAGCATGCTACTTGATCAACCGGATTCCAACCAGAATTCTTCAAGACCAATCTCCATTTGAGGTATTGAACAAAACTAGACCATCTATTGATCATATGCGTGTGTTTGGGTGTCCTTGCTTTGTCTTGATACCAGGAGAGCAAAGAAATAAACTAGAGGCCAAGAGTACAAGAGCTATGTTCATTGGCTACTCTCCAAACCAAAAGGGTTATAAGTGTTATGAACCAGAGACTAGGAGAGTCCTGGTATCTCGAGATGTGAAGTTTGTGGAATCTAGAGGATACTACAACAACAAAGATTGGAGTGAACTTGAGAATCTATCCCAATCAACCTCAGATAGAGCAAACAATCTTCGACGGGTAATGGAGAGTATTGGGATCAGTATACCTATGGATAAGAGAGGTACTGAACCAGATGAGGCTAGACAAGCTCCCACTCAGTCTAGTGAAGCTGAGACCACCACTGATGAGTTTGAGGGTCAGGAGATTCCCCACCTTGACCATGAGGGGGGCAACAATGCTGAGCCACAATCCGAAAACTCAGCACCAATTCATGGTCAAGATGAGCAACAAGATCAAGAAGCACCAGTGGTAAATGAGAACCAACCCTCAGCCAATGAAGAAGAGGTTCAAAATGAAGAATCACAACCAGTACTAAGAAGGAGTACTAGAATCAAACAGCCGGCCTCTAATTGGATCAACACAAGGGTCTACTTCAACTCACAAGCTGTAGCTCATCCTATACAAGCAACATGCTCCCTAGCTCAATATCCTATGGATCATCAAGCTTTCATCACTAATCTTGATGAGGCTTACATACCAAGGTCATATGAAGAGGCTATGGCAATTAAGGAATGGAGAGATTCAGTAAGAGATGAGATGGGTGCTATGGAGAAAAATGGAACCTGGTTTGAAACTGAACTTCCCAAAGGCAAGAAGGCAGTAACAAGCATGCTGTTGTTCACAATTAAGTACTTAGCCAATGGGAAACCTGAGAGGAAGAAGACAAGGCTGGTAGCAAGAGGCTACACTCAAGTATATGGTGAGGACTATCTTGAAACCTTTGCACCAGTGGCAAAGCTTCACACCTTAAGGATTTTGCTTTCTCTTGCTGTGAATTTGGAATGGGATCTTTGGCAAATGGATGTCAAGAATTCATTCTTACAAGGAGAGCTAGGAGATGAAGTATACATGCGGCCTCCACCAGGGATGGAAAACATGGTCAAACCTGGTAATGTATTGAGACTGAGGAAGGCAATCTATGGTCTGAAGCAATCTCCAAGAGCCTGGTATCACAAACTGAGCACAACCCTTAATGGAAGAGGGTTTGTGAAATCTGAAGCTGATCACACTTTGTTTACTCTCACCAGCCAGCAAGGGATCATTGTGATTCTCATCTATGTGGATGATATCATCATCACAGGCAGTGATAAAGAGGGGATCAGCTCCACCAAAGCATTCCTCAAGGCAACATTTGATATCAAGGATTTGGGAGAGCTCAAATATTTTCTTGGGATTGAGATGTGTAGATCCAAGGAGGGACTGTTTCTGTCCCAAAGGAAATACACCCTTGATGTATTAAAGGAAGCTGGAGACCTTGGTGGTAGAGCTGCTAAAACACCTCTAGAGGAGGGATACAAAGTAATGCGTGAGGGGGAGTATGAAGACAAGGCTTATGAAGATGTGAAGCACTATAGGAGAATGGTGGGAAAACTCATATATCTCACTATCACAAGACCAGATGTGTGCTTCGCAGTCAACCAAGTAAGCCAACATATGCACGCCCCCAAGATACATCATTGGAACATGGTTGAAAGAATTCTGAGGTACTTAAGAGAAGCACCAGGACAAGGAGTTTGGATGGGTTGCAACAAGAGTACTGAGATAGTTGGTTATTGTGATGCTGATTGGGCTGGAGATAGGATAGATAGGAGGTCTACAACCGGCTATTGTACTTTCATTGGAGGTAATTTAGTAACATGGAAGAGCAAGAAGCAGAAGGTGGTCTCATGTTCAAGTGCTGAGGCAGAGTATAGAGCCATGAGAAAGCTCACAAGTGAACTGATTTGGATTAAAGGGTTGCTTAAGGACTTGGGAATTGAGACTACCACACCCATCACCATGCACTGTGATAACCAGGCTGCAATACACATAGCTTCCAACAATGTGTTCCATGAGAGAACTAAACACATTGAGGTGGATTGTCATAAGGTGAGGCAAGCCGTGGAGCAGAAAGTCATCTTGCCTTGCTATACCAGAAGTGAAGACCAGCTAGCTGACATCTTTACCAAGGCTGCTAGCACCAAAGTCTGTGAGTTCATTCATCCAAAGCTTGGACTCATAGATCTCACATGTCACTGATCCTCTTGCCATGAAGTGTTCTACTCTTTTTCCCTTGGTGTGGTTTTTTTGTCCCATGCGGTTTTTACTAGCTGAGGTTTTAATGAGGGAATGCTTCATGGCTTCCAAGCTTGACTTGTTCCACATGGTCAAGCTTGAGGGGGAGTGTTGAGATGAATAAGAGAAATAAAGCTTAGATATGAAGACACAAAGATAAGGTAATCCGGATTGATCAAGAAAGTGACGGTTTGTACAGTTTAGGTCACATTCGAACTTGACCTAACCTAGGCAGCAAGCAAGTGATCTGCCTTGACCAAGATGCCCAAGAAGTCTTATTATATTGTTATTCTGGTCAGAAACATGGAAGAGAGACGTTGGGAAGGTTACAAGAAAAGATCACATGTTGGGGTTAAGTTTGAATCTCTAAGGAGCTGTCACTTTCACCATGGCTGGAAGAGCCTTTGTCCCTTTGTGATCAGAAGACCAGAAGCTTTATTTATAATTTCGTGTTGTCCTTTATGTCTACTGATTTTAGCTTATTTAAAGCATGTAACCAGGAACCATTTTATGCAAGGAAATCATATTCTCTCCTTCTCTCTCTCTCACTCACGAAATCCCTCTCTCTCTCTCATGTTCTTACTATTCTTCACAGTTCCAGCAACAAACTCTTTCTTAATCTCATTTAAACACTCACTAAATTACTAAAACTCACAGTTTGGAGATTTGACAATTTCTTCTTGATACAAATAAAACCAGAATGAATCACGATGTAAGAATCTTGATTTGGACTCCTAAATCAGTTTAGAATCACCCTGAAGTTGAATCAAGATCATAGGAGTTATGATGAAGAAGTTATCCCACTTTTAACCGAAGTGACTCCAGTTTACCCTGTTTGGAGATTTGGCAATTTTATTCTTGATTCTAATCAAACCAGAATGTATCAAGATGTAAGAAGCTTTATTTTGACTCATAAATCAGTGGATAATCACCCTGAAGTTGAATGAATATCATTGGAGTTATGATGGAGAAGTTAACCCACTTTTAACCGAAGTGATTCCAGTTTGCCCTGTTTGGAAATTTGGCAATTTCTTCTTGATACTAATAAAACCAGAATGAATCACGATGTAAGAATCTTGATTTGGACTCATAAGTCAGTGTAGTATCACCCTGAATTTGAATCAAGATCATAGGAGTTATGATGAAGAAGTTATCCCAAGTTTAACCGAAGTGACTCCAATTTACCCTGTTTGGAGATTTGGTAATTTCTTCTTGATTCTAATCAAACCAGAATGAATCAAGATGTAAGAATCTTTATTTGGACTCATAAATCAGTAGATAATCACCCCGAATTTGAATCAATATCATAGGAATTATGATGAAGATGTTATTCCACTTTTAACCGAAGTGATTCCAGTTTACCCTTTTTGGAGATTTTGCAATTTCTTCATGATTCTAATCAAACCAGAATTAATCAAGATGTAAGAATCTTGTTGTGGACTCATAAATAAGTGTAGAATCATCCTGAAGTTGAATCAAGATCATAGGAGTTATGATGAAGATGTTTTCCCACTTTTAACCAAAGTGACTCCAGTTTACCCTGTTTGGAGATTTGGCAATTTCTTCTTGATTCTAATAAAACCAGAATGTATAAAGATGTAAGAAGCTTTATTTTGACTCATAAATCGGTGGATAATCACCCTGAAGTTGAATCAATATCATTGGAGTTATGATGAAGAAGTTATCCCACTTTTAACCGAAGTGATTCCAGTTTGCCCTGTTTGGAGAGTTGGCAATTTCTTCTTGATACTAATAACACCATAATGAATCAAGATGTAAGAATCTTGATCTGGACTCATAAATCAGTGTAGAATCACCCTGAAGTTGAATCAAGATCATAGGAGTTATGATGAAGATGTTTTCCCACTTTTTACCGAAGTGACTCCAGTTTACCCTGTTTGGAGATTTGGCAATTTATTCTTGATACTAATAAAACCAGAATGAATCACGATGTAAGAAGCTTGATTTGGACTCATTAATCAGTGTAGAAACACCCTGGAGTTGAATCAATATCATTGGAGTTATGATGGAGAAGTTAACCCACTTTTAACCGAAGTAATTCCAGTTTGCCCTGTTTGGAGAGTTGGCAATTTCTTCTTGATACTAATAAAACCAGAATGAATCACGATGTAAGAAGCTTGATTTGGACTCATAATTCAGTGTAGAATCACCCTGAATTTGAATCAAGATCATAGGAGTTATGATGAAGAAGTTATCCCACTTTTAACCGAAGTGACTCCAGTTTACCCTGTTTGGAGATTTGGCAATTTATTCTTGATTCTAATCAAACCAGAATGAATCAAGATGTAAGAAGCTTTATTTGGACTCATAAATCAGTGGATAATCACCCTGAATTTGAATCAATATCATAGGAATTATGATGAAGATGTTATTCCACTTTTAACCGAAGTGATTCCAGTTTACCCTTTTTGGAGATTTGACAATTTCTTCTTGATTCTAATCAAACCAGAATGAATCAAGATGTAAGAATCTTGATTTGGACTCATAAATAAGTGTAGAATCATCTTGAATTTGAATCAAGATCATAGGAGTTATGATGAAGAAGTTATCCCACTTTTAACCGAAGTGACTCCAGTTTACCCTGTTTGGAGATTTTGCAATTTCTTCTTGATTCTAATCAAACCAGAATGTATCAAGATGTAAGAAGCTTTATTTTGACTCATAAATCAGTGGATAATCACCCTGAAGTTGAATCAATATCATTGGAGTTATGATGAAGAAATTATCCCACTTTTAACCGAAGTGATTCCAGTTTGCCCTGTTTGGAGAGTTGGCAATTTCTTCTTGATACTAATAAAACCATAATGAATCAAGATGTAAGAATCTTGATCTGGACTCATAAATCAGTGTAGAATCACCCTGAACTTAAATCAAGATCATAGGAGTTATGATGAAGATGTTTTCCCACTTTTTACCGAAGTGACTCTAGTTTACCCTTTTTGGAGATTTGGTAATTTATTCTTGATACTAATAAAACCAGAATGAATCACGATGTAAGAAGCTTTATTTGGAATCATTAATCAGCGTAGAAACACCCTGGAGTTGAATCAATATCATTGGAGTTATGATGAAGAAGTTACCCACTTTTAACCGAAGTGATTCCAGTTTACCCTGTTTGGAGATTTGGCAATTTCTTCTTGATACAAATAAAACCAGAATGAATCACGATGTAAGAATCTTGATTTAGACTCAAAAATCAGATTATAATCACCCTGAAGTTGAATCAAGATCATAGGAGTTATGATGAAGAAGTTATCCCACTTTTAACCGAAGTGACTCTAGTTTACCCTGTTTGGAGATTTGGCAATTTCTTCTTGATTCTAATCAAACCAGAATGTATCAAGATGTAAGAAGCTTTATTTTGACTCATAAATCAGTGGAAAATTACCCTGAAGTTGAATCAAGATCATAGGGGTTATGATGAAGAAGTTATCCCACTTTTAACCGAAGTGACTCCAGTTTACCCTGTTTTGAGATTTGGCAATTTCTTCTTGATTCTATTCAAACCAGAATGTATCAAGATGTAAGAAGCTTTATTTTGACTCATAAATCAGTGGATAATCACCCTGAAGTTGAATCAATATCATTGGAGTTATGATGAAGAAGTTATCCCACTTTTAACCGAAGTGATTCCAGTTTGCCCTGTTTGGAGAGTTGGCAATTTCTTCTTGATACTACAAAAATCATAATTAATCAAAATGTACGAATCTTGATCTGGACTCATAAATCAGTTTAGAATCACCCTGAAGTTGAATCCAGATCATAGGAGTTATGATGAAGATGTTTTCCCACTTTTTACCGAAGTGACTCCAGTTTACCCTTTTTGGAGATTTGGCAATTTATTCTTGATACTAATAAAACCAGAATGAATCACGATGTAAGAATCTTGATTTGGACTCATTAATCAATGTAGAATCACCCTGGAGTTGAATCAATATCATTGGAGTTATGATGAAGAAGTTATCCCACTTTTAACCGAAGTGATTCCAGTTTACCCTGTTTGGAGATTTGGCAATTTCTTCTTGATACAAATAAAACCAGAATGAATTACGATGTAAGAATCTTGATTTGGACTCATAAATCAGTTTAGAATCACCCTAAAGTTGAATCAAGATCATAGGAGTTATGATGAAGATGTTATCCCACTTTTAACCGAAGTGACTCCAGTTTACCCTGTTTGGAGATTTGGCAATTTCTTCTTGATTCTAATCAAAAAAGAATGTATCATGATGTAAGAAGCTTTATTTTGACTCATAAATCAGTGGATAATCACCCTGAAGTTGAATCAAGATTATAGGAGTTATGATGAAGATGTTTTTCCACTTTTAACCGAAGTGATTCCAATTTACCCTGTTTGGAGATTTGGCAATTTTTTCTTGATTCTAATCAAACCAGAATGAATCAAGATGTAAGACTCTTGATTTGGAATCATAAATCAGTGTAGAATCACCCTGAAGTTGAATCAAGATCATAGGAGTTATGATGAAGATGTTTTCCCACTTTTTACCGAAGTGACTCCAGTTTACCCTGTTTGGAGATTTTGCAATTTATTCTTGATACTAATAAAACCAGAATGAATCACGATGTAAGAAGCTTGATTTTGACTCATTAATCAGTGTAGAATCACCCTGGAGTTGAATCAATATCATTGGAGTTATGATGAAGAAGTTATCCCACTTTTAACCGAAGTGATTCTAGTTTACCCTGTTTGGAGATTTGGCAATTTCTTCTTGATACAAATAAAACAAGAATGAATCACGATGTAAGAATCTTGATTTGGACTCATAAATCAGTTTATAATCACCTTGAAGCTGAATCAAGATCATAGGAGTTATGATGAAGAAGTTATCCCACTTTTAACCGAAGTGATTCCAGTTTACCCTGTTTAGAGATTTGACAATTTCTTCTTGATTCTAATCAAACCAGAATGAATCAAGATGTAAGAATCTTGATTTGGACTCATAAATCAGTGTAAAATCATCCTGAAGTTTAATCAAGATCATAGGTGATGCGTCCCTAGGATGCTCTCTGGTTGATGGGAATGGATAGATCCTTGCAAGAACGAATCAGGGACTCAAGCTCTTCAAGGTTTGTGGATTGAATGGTGACACAAGAGGGATGGATGATCTCTTGATACTCCTAGATAAATAACTCGGATATGACACACCAAATTAGACACCCTTAGGTCTCTGGATATTACACACCAGACTCGACACACTTTCTAGAGAGAGAGCCGTCAAGGAGAAAAGATAACTTGTTGATTAAAAGATGGATGAGTACAATAGGGTTTAGAGACCCATTTAAATAAGGAGAAACCAGAGAACATGCTATCTAGGGTGTCGGACATAAGCAAGAAAAGGAAACTATAGTTTAAGTTTAACATAAGCTTTAAAATGAAATGAAAATGTAAACTTCTTTAGCCTTGGACCGAGATAGGGCCTAAGTGATGTGAAGACTGTTAACTTGAAGAGATGAAAATGAACAAAAGAGAGAGATGAGATGGAGGCAAAATATTGACATCAAGAGAAGAGAAGAACATCTGTGTACATAGGCAAGTGACATAGTTGACTACATGCCTCAACTACATGTGAGCTGATATAGTCAACTACATGCCTCAACTACATACGAGCTGATATAGTCGACTACATGCATCGACTACATGCATCAACTACATAGGCAAGTGATATAGTTAACTATATCACTTGCCTACATGCGAATCAGTTCAAAATGAGAGTTGGAGCCATTTGCTGGAAAAGGAAGATCTTGAAGTATACAAAGCCCAAGTCAGCCTTACAGAGAAGAATGTGCAAGATCAGGATCAAGATCAAGAATGTGCAAAGTTAGGGTCATGATCAGGTTGGTGCAAAGATAGGGAGTTCTTGTCGACCAAAGAATCATGATCAGAAAGTGTTTGGCGCCTAAGGACCATTTAAATTCAAATGGAGTCAAGATGAGAAAGAGCTGTTATGATATGTCACTCTCATTCATGCTGGACGTGCCTGTCTCTCTCTCCAGCCTGCTCTGATTCAGAATAATAGTTGTTTAATGCTTCCTAGGATAATAATAGTTTAAGGGAACCCTCAGATATTGTTATTCTATTGTCTAGGGTTTCTGTATGTCTTTGGCTATTTAATAGCCCCTTGTACACGAATTGTAACTTAAGCAGAGGAGTTCTCTAGCTTCACTATTCTCTGGTTTCTCAATCTCTTTAATCTCTCTCTGGTTACACAAGAACTCACTGCATTTTATACTCAAATCTCTCTTAATCTCTTAATTCTCCAGAAACTGTTTCTTTGATTCTCTCATACTCTCCCCATTCTCTTTCACCCTAAATCGCCCATACTCTGTTTCTACTTCATCCTCACACTCTGTTTTGTCTATTCTCACAAAGACAAGTTGTGGCCTCGTTAAAAACCTTCCTCCGGAAAACCTTACACACCTCACAAAGAACACCACCCAGAAGCAGCACACAAGCCAAAAGCTGAGCAAAAACTGCAATTGGGATAAGATTATTACTCTTTGATAGACTTTTCAGTGTGCTAACTTGCTTGGTTTCAATATATCAGGTTTGAGTAAGGAATCAGGAGCTATATGGAGTTAATGCTTCTACATATCCGAAACCAGTCAGGCACAATGCCTATCAAAGAGGCTTGCAAATACGAGTAAGTGTAATCTGATCTATTAACTTCGATGTTACTGACTTGGTCCCTCTATTGCAGGTAAAACAGATTTGAGGACAAATCTTTTTGTAAGAGAAGGGAGGGATCTGATCTGATCTTGGAAATAGACCAAAGATGGAAGCATGAAACCTGAACCTGAAGAGCTTGTAGCTGAGGATGCAACATTTAAACAAAGTGCAGTATGGATAGTGATCATGGACCGGATCCTACGGAGAACAAGGAGAGTCTAGATGAGCCACATGAAGCCACATTGCACCAGCAGCCTGGTGATTATGCTCTAGCCATTCCTGAACGTCCCATGACTCGTTCCAGAGTCAAGAAGTTTAAAGAGAATGTTGGATTACTCACTTCACATCTGTTAAATTAAGAAGCAAGAAGCAGTGGCTGAGATGATCAAGCAGGCGCCTTGTGCAAAAAATGGTGCAAAAGAAATAATGCACAAAGTTGAAGCACAAGGAAGATCTTGAAGTATACAAAGCCCAAGTCAGCCTACAGAGAAGAATGTGCAAGATCAGGATCAAGATCAAGAATGTGCCAAAGTTAGGGTCATGATCAGGGTGGTGCAAAGATAGGGAGTTTCTTGTCGACCAAAGAATCATGATCAGAAAAGTGTTTGGCGCCTAAGGACCATTTAAATTCAAATGGATCAAGATGAGAAAGAGCTGTTCATGATATGTCACTCTCAGCTCATGCTGGACGTGCCTGTCTCTCTCTCCAGCCTGCTCTGAATTCAGAATAAATAGTTGTTTAATGCTTCTAGGATATAATATTTAAGGGAACCCTCTATATTGTTTATTCTTATGTCTAGGGTTTTCTGTCTGTCTTTGGCTATTTAATAGCCGCCTTGTACACGAATTGGTAACCAATGCAGAGGAGTCTCTAGCTTTCACTCTGCTGGTTAATTATCAGAACTTCACTACTGCTTTTATACTCAAATATCTCTATTCTTATTCCAGAAACTGTCCTTTGTATTCTCTGCATATCCGTGCCAATGTCTCTTTCACCCTAAATCCGGCTCCATACTCTGTTTCTACTCATCCTGCACACTCTGTTTGTCTTTATTTCTTACATGTTATGCAGAGCACTAAGTCCTCCTGAGACCCATAAAAGCTTCCGCAACCTGTTTCATCAAACAGTTCTTTAAATCCTCTGTTTTTTTTTATCCTCCTATCCTGGTCCTAAGGTTTTCCAGGAGGGAAAAAAAACCTCACAAGAACTCAAGATAAGAGAAATGGTCAGTTTAGTCACTGGAACTCAAAAGCTTCAGTCTCAGTCCAGAAGCTCCACCAAAAGTCCAGGATTTATGCTTGGTTGTTTCAAAAAAAAAAAAAAAAAAAAAAATCCAGTGGGTACTCTTGGTTTTTGTCTACTGGTCCTCAAACAATCTCAAAGATGGAGAAGTCTTCTAATGGAAGGCGACTTCAAAGACTTCAAGGGAGGTCCTCAAAAGAAGAAAACAACCACCTCACCTGGTCCAAAATGCTGAAGATAATCCGTGGAGAAGACCATTCTTGGAGAGTCACTAAAGGAGCTCAAAGCTGAGGCTGTTCTAAATCTATTCTCTGGACACATTGCTTGAAGCTTCTGTGTTCTGACGCAACAAAACCCACTGCCAGAAGAGAGGAACGAGGAGGGGTTGACGTGTTTCCTTTGACCAGAAGGAGAAATCAATGAAAGGAGGTTTGGAAAGTCAATCCACACCACAACCTGTCAATTCAAGTGTTCTACAGCCATTGGAGGTTCAAGGTAACTGCTCAGGTTTTCCTTGGCTGTAAGTTAACTCTTATAATCTAAGTAAGAGCTTGCTTAATTGTTTAGAATTGTTTCGGTGTGTTTAGGTAACTTAGGAACATTAATGTACTAGATGTTGCTGAACCTATGTTTTCTGTCCGCATGAACTTAAACATTGTGTGTGGCATTGTGTATAGGAGTTGCTATGCTGGTCTTGTCTATGTTTCATTCCTAGTTATTATTTGTGTTGTGGTATTGTTTCTGTTCTTGGGACAGGTTCAAGTGCTAGAGTTGTTGAACTACTTCTGTCCTCATAATTTCCAAAAAACTGTGTGTGTTGTTTCTGTTATGAATTTTTTCTAAGCTTGTCTATAGCATGGTTATGACTAGTTTTGCTTTAGTTTAATTATTTGGTGTTCAGAATGGTCTAGCGAGTTGTCTCGAAACCTGATGTGTGTCTTGTTGCATTGCTAAAAGTCTAGGAAGAGTCTCCTGGTCTTAATGCATTTATAAATTAAGTCTAAATTTGTTTTTGCATCCATATTGTTGTTCCTGTACCTGTGATGCATTCTAAACTGGTTTTAGGTGATTAGATGAGTTATCTGTCCTGTTTTTGACATTTAATCATAGTGTTGCTTAATGGGTCCATAATAATTTGCCTGTTAATGTCTTGTTGTTATTGAATAATTTCTAATACATGTGCATTTAGAGAGTTGTTGCTTGTATTTGATACTGAATGAGTTGTTTAGATTCAGTCCTTTTGCATCTTGTTTAACATGATGGATATCAACTTCGGTGAAGTTATCAAGCGTCTGTCCTATTTGTGTGGTTGGGCTAGATTCTTTTTTGCTTGGAGTTTGATGTGTGTTTCTGGTAACACAAGATTGGTGCCTCTTTGTCTCATGTCACTAATCCAGAGACAAGTAAAGACATGCCCTATGAAAGTTCGAGCGTACACACTGATGTATATTCTGACCGTATGGAGTAGATAGCTTGTGTGTAGAAACGGTTGAATTAAGCGCAGCCAGTTTGGTGTGTTGAGCTGCGCCTGGTTCGAAGAGACACACAAGGAGACCATCACCTAGAGTCATGAGGAGACCGGGGTCAATAGGCAATGGAGCAGAGATCAAAGGTGGATCAGTTGTGCTATAAGCGCATTGGTGTTGGATATCTGTTGTGCCCTGGTTCAATGCTCAGTAGCTGCCCACTTCTCAACTTGGTCCTTCACTTATTCTCTCCGATCAAGCTTGAGAAGGAGGGGTATTGGTGTGGAATCCTGATGTGACCATATGTTGTGTCCATTGTCTCTTGGCAAGAAGTTGGAGTTCATCTTGCATTCATTCCTCACCTCAAGCCGGGATCAAATAGTCCCATCTTGACCTCATTGCAACCTTGCATAGCATGTACCTTCACTCTATCCTTCCAAGCTTCAGGGGGAGTGTGAATGAGCTTCTTATGAATCTAAGAGATGTCTTATCAAGTGGGGATTCCAAGTGGAGTTTCACTCCGCACCATACTGGATGAAAGGGAAGCATCTTAAACTCTCTCAATATAATTCCTTACTGATATTATAACTTATGTTATTGCAGCTGGATTGTGAATGAGTGGTTGTTTCCTTAAGAACTGATGACCTTTGGGATATGTATCAAGGTACCTTAGTTGACTGCTCTGAAGTAGACGCTTGGTGGTCTCTAAAAGGTCCTGAAGAGTGGCGAGGTGATTTGATCATGGACCGGATCACTAAGGAAGACAATGGGGAGAGTTTAGATGAGCAACATGAAGCCACAATGCATCAACCATTTGATGAAGATGCTCTAACCATTCATGAAGGTCCCATGACTCGTTCCAGAGTCAAGAAGCTTAATGAGAATGTTGTTGGATTACTCACTTCACATCCACAACAAGAAGGTCTTGGACAAGGTTTGATCCGAGATGTCTTGATCACCATTCAAGCCATCTCTACACCAAACTGAGGTAGTGTCTAGGCAGACATGGAGTGCGTGCTCTTTTCCTTGCTTTTGGTTTTGTCCCACGAGGTTTTCTAGAAGGAAGGTTTTTAACGAGGCCACAACATGTCTACAAATCACCTAAGTGCTACACTCGGTCCAAGACTAATAGAAGTGCATTTTTATTTCATTTA
>CAJHQQ010002225.1:0-69931 GCA_905132885.1 Moricandia moricandioides
ATCCGACCAAGGGACAAACCGGATCCGACGAAAAGGAATATTCCATCGGCCATGAGTGGATAAGGACCGACCAAGACTTTCCTTTTCCTTGTTAGATAATGTTTTCCTTTTTTGTGTTTATCTAGGAATGTTATTTTTCCATTTATGTTAATGACGATCTAATGTAATCCATATATAAAGGAAACCTCCATAGAGCTCAATATGGTTATAACATCCAAGTGGGAGTGTTATGAATCATTTGATGTGGATGCAATAACCATGAGGATTAGACTATACCAGATCCGACCAAGGGACAAACCGGATCCGACGAAAAGGAATATTCCATCGGCCATGAGTGGATAAGGACCGTCCAAAACTTTCCTTTTCCTTGTTAGATAATGTTTTCTTTTTTTGTGTTTATCTAGGAATGTTATTTTTCCATTTATGTTAATGACGATCTAATGTAATCCATATATAAAGGAAACCTCCATCGAGTTTGATCAATAAGAATTATAAGTTCCCCCATTCTTTTTTTAACATAAACGTCAAAAATCTAAAATTCTGATTCATAATCATAATCCTGGTACTCTTCTTCCCAATGTCATCTACTACTAAATTATTTTTCCACTTCATCCTATCATCGACATTAATCAAGGATAAAACATAAGGTGTCGAATCATATCGATTTTCTCTCGTCTGAAATGAAGTACATTTCTTTTATTTTGTCGATTTCTGTTGAGCCTTTTGTTCATCTAGTAGAGTAGATAGATTCATTAACTCTTCTGGTCTCATCTTAAATTCGGTCTTAGCATGGATTTCTAACTTTAAACTAATTGGTGATAAGTGGACTGACTTTAACCCTTTATATTACTTAATTATTTCTCCAACTATCGATGTGAGAGTTAGTTTCATTCATTAACATTCTCCCTCACGCTTATGCGTGGACAACTGTGGGAACAACATCCACGAAGTGGCTCAACATCAGGTGGTTCTTATACCATGTTAAATTCGGGTGGGCGTATCAAGGGTTTCCAACTTAAAACCAATTGGCGATAAGTGGATTGATATTAACCCTTTATAAATTACTTAATTATTTCTCCAACTATTGATGCGGGACTTATTTTCATTCATTAACACTCTCCCTCACGCTCATGCGTGAACAACTGTGGGAAAAACATCCACAGAGTATGTGGTCCAACATCCGGTGGCTCTAATACCATGTTAAACTAGATGAGCATCCAACCTAAAACCAATTGGTGATAAGTGGAGTGGCTCATCTATATTATATATTGCTAATGATCATTTCCAACTACCAATGTGGGACATTTGTCCCTAATACGCCCTTTCGAGATGATAACTCTTTGAACGTCATTCTCGGAATGTTTGGGCAATGATCGATTGGCCGACTTTGGGCTGGATCGATAAAGGATCGGATTGGATTGTTTGAATCGGGCTCTAATACAATGTTAAATTCAGGCTTATCATGGGCTTCCGACTTAAAACCAATTGGTGATAAGTAGATTTGTGCTAACGATTTATTTATTACTTAATTATTTCTCCAACTATCGATGTTGGAATCAATTTCATTCATTAACAACTCAAAACAATTTGTGTCAAGTCTTCATTTTCAAATACAAAACTATCTATATCGGGGCCATTTGTTTCACCATCAAGATGAATCATCTGGATGGAGATGAGAGTTTTGTTTGTTTAGAATCAAGTCATCTAGAAGACTCATCTAGATGAGTTGTAAAATTTAGGCTTAATTTTTGAAAATCAGTTGGCTGATCCAAATTGGACCATTTCGATGGAGATGATTCTGTCAAAATGGTATAATATCCATTATACCCCATATATAATTGATAAACTACAAACCTAAACCTAATATCCTTTTGTCACTCATGAAGAAATGATACAAAACACCAAAAAAATTCCCGCCAAAACCACAAAAATAATTTACCCGCACAACCGGCAAAAACGATAAAATCATGTTATCCTCGCCAAAACCGAAAATCTTGTTTTCTGCTAGAACTAAAAAATCGCCGCCAAAACCAAAAATCTCGTTTTCTACAAAAACCAAAAATCTTGTTTTCCGCTAAAACAAAAAAATCGTGTTTTCTCACCAATACCAAAAATCACGTTTTTCTGCCAAAATCGAAAAATCATGTTTTCTGCCAAAACCGAAAAATATCGTTTTTCTGCCAAAACCAAAAATCTCATATTCTGCCACAACCAAAACATCTTGTTTTCCCGCCCAAAATCAAAACATCTCGTTTTCCATCCAAAACCGAAAAATCTCGTTTTCTCGTCAAAACTGAAAATCTCGCTTATCCGCTGAAACCATAAAAACTATGTTTTCCCGCCAAAACTATAAAATTTTGTTTTCCCACAAAAACCAGAAAATCTTGTTTTCGCCAAAACTAAAAAATCTCCTTCCCGCAAAAACTGAAAAAATCTTGTTTTCTCACAAAAACTGAAAATTTGCATTTTCCCGCCAAAAACCTAGAAATCATGTTCTCCCGTCAACACCATAAAATCTCCTTCCCGCCAAAACCGGAAATCACTTCTTTTTTTTGTCAAAACCAGAAAATTTAGTTTTCCCGCCAAAAAAAGTGCTTTCGGCTAAAGCGAGCCAAATCAAGAAAATTTTGTTTTTCCGCCAAAACAGGAAAATCACGTTTCCTATTATAATTGAAAATTATGGTTCCTTGCCAAAACTGGAAATCACGTTTTCCCGCCCAAAACCGGAAAATTGCAATATCCGTCAAAAACGAAAATCGCTTTGTTCACAAAAATTGCAAAAATAATTTTAGATATATTTATTTGAATATTATAATCAGTTTCTTATTAATACTCTTTTTAGTTTGAAATTTTAATGCTTTTTAAGTACATGTTTATCAAACTTTTGTTTACAAGAAGTTATTATTGTAGTAATTTTAATAAAAATCTAAATAAACATTTATAAATTTATATGAAATAATAGTTTTTGAATGTCAAAATGCTAATTTTACAATAATTTCAATGTAAATATATTAGACTAAATAATAAAATTAATATACTTAAAACTAATATCAAACATATGATTAAATCAAAACAAAGATATTTTAGTAACTTGTTCACTAAACTCATCTGGATATAAATAGAGATAAAGAAACAAACATATGTTCATTGAGATGATTTATCTACCATTTGGATGGACAAATAAACAGTCACATAAAATCTGGATGGATCATCTGAATTGATCATATAAATAAATCAGCTGGATGGAGATGACATATTATGAAACAAATACCTTCATCATCATTTGATGAGTTCCCTTCCATTCTTCCCATCAACAATTAATTGCTTTTTTTTTGAACGACCAACCATTAATTGCTTTAATCAGTTTGTTCTAAGAAAATATGATCCAAGCTATCACTTCTCTTTATCCAATGTTGCAATGCACGGTTGTACTTGACAATACCATATCATTTCAGCCATGTTGGGTTAACCAGTTATTTTTCTTGTGTGAAACTGTTAAACTTAGAATATTTAAAATATATGAACTTCAGAAGTGATTTAATGATAACATAAGTTCAGTTACTGGATTTAAAAACTTAAAAACATCCCACTTTCTTTCACATCTAGATGCACTATAGCCTGGTGCATGTTGCAACCCCTTATGGGCGTAAGTTTTTCTTCTCTCTAGAGTTTGGTTTTAGTGGACAGGGACTATTTATCTTCAGGAGAAAACATGTTTTCTTTAAAGATTTCAACCACCTTTTAGTAATTTTTTTCAACTTTTCCCTCAAAAGTTAAGAAGGTTCTAGGGTTCTTGTCAGGAGGGTTGCTCGAGTATTCATTGCATGAAGAGATTTGTGTGTTTATGAATTAAAGAAGTGAGAGATTTAGCGTGGAAACCAAAATTCATACCGTCGATTTCTATAATCAGAGGAAAATCAAGAAACCCTAATTTTCCCTGAGGTCCGGAATTTCTGCTAAACCAAACGTCAAGTGATCAAAATACACAAACAAATAAGATAAAAAAATAAGTCAAAGTAAAGAGTAGAGCAATTGATATCTTGTTCCAAATCTGAATATCCGAATTTACAGCAGGTAAAAGCCTCGACCACAATAGATGTCGGTGTGTTTCCTAGTTCTAACCACCTAAGACTTTAAAACCTAGTTGAGTCGCAGCTCGATAACAAAAACAAAAGTTGCCTAAATTTCTCTAAGTGCTAAGTTTTCCAAAATTTATGTGTGTTTTTGTGTCTCTCACCTTGGCCTCTCTTAAATAAGCCTCCAAGACCAGTCGTCTTTCGTTTTCTGCCCATGATTCGAGTTTATCCCTTTTGGGAATATTTTCTTATCTTCTCGATCTTTCATGATTATCTTGGAAACTTGACATTTTTCTTCTTTTCCATTTATCTTCTACGGAAATCAAGTAAACAGACATTGTATTTTTTTACCGCATTTTAGACTTTTTAGGACGTCTTTCGACTTAAACATTTTTACGATTTCTTTCAGAGAAATCGCCTACCATACGATGTTGGTTTCTATACCGTTGGTTCAGGGAAGTTCTAAAATCGATCGTATAGTTAAGATAACAATGTCGTTGAGTTAGCCGTTAGCGTTTTATACAACTGATTTAAATTTTTACGAGGAGACATGTTTTTGCCATTTTATCGCAAAACTTCAACGGAAAATCCAATCAAGACGAAACAAGGATCAGTTCGGTCAAGAATCGAAGAGACATCGACGAGGAGGAGATAGTCTCATTGCCTACGAGATACGAGACTTGGAGACAGTCTCGTCGCTGTGGGCCATGGGAACGAGACTTGGAGGCGATGTGGTTGCCTTATGAGACGTCTAGACACATCGATTTCTCGTCTTATAGTCTTTTCTTTGGAGGTTGTTTTACGAGACATCGAGCTAGAGTTCGTTACTTTGATTCTTTGGATCTTACGAGGTTTTAGTTCTCGCTCGCTTTTTTACTTCAAAGAGAGGAAACTTTTCCGCGATCGTTTTTAGACATTGATTCCGTAGCGATCGATTCTGAACTCAGATCAATATATTGTAAAATATATTTTAAATAAAAATAAATACACCATTTTGTGCTCTACAAAAAAAGATTTGGTTTATTTGCTTTGAACATATAACAAACCATCTTTTGTTATAATATTCATATTATTTTCTAACAAACTCTTGTTCATACAAAGAACCTTTTTTATGGATTAAAAAACGCAAACATAAAAGTTTTTGAAAGAATAATAATAAAAAATATAATAATACTGATAATAATAATAATAATAATAATAATAATAATAATAATAATAATAATAATAATAATAATAATAATAATAATAATAATAATAATAATAATAATAATAATAATAATATAGGGTGTTGAATTTTGTAAGCAAAATTATTGTATAATGTAAAAGTTGAATGACTATTGAAAAATTAGGTGAAAGAAAGAGATGATGGTGTAGATATTTGTTTAAAAAGGCGTTTGCCTTTGGCGCTCCCTAGCGACGACCTCATCGCCCATTACCAGGTTAGGTACACATTGACCTCGATTCCCTAGAATTTCTGTTTTCCCTAACGCATTATTGTGTGTACACAAGCCAATTGGTTTGTTTGAAACGTAGTACATAAAACGTTTGATTCAAACCGGTTTATAAATATCAGTTTTCATGGAGAAGAGTACATTCTCAAACAGGCAGAGTGAATATTTGTCATGTAAAATATATCCACAAAACCACAACCAATGTTTTTAAACCAGACTCGAATATTGAATTGAAGAACTTAAAGTGTCACATGATAATTGGGTTCACCAAAAATTAATTTTATATAATAATATATTAGCTATTGAAAGTATAAGAGATATTTTAAGTTTTAAAAATATATAGAAAAGTACTTGAATTTAGTTTTTTATTTTTCTTTCACATATAAAATATCAAAAAATAACTTAACTGCTTAAATTTTTTGTAACAAGTTAAGAGTTGTAAAATATAATAAAAATATATCAAAACTTACATTAATAATATTTAAATGGCTAGTATTAATAATAAAATTGAACTTGAAAATAAAATAAAAGTAAAACATCAAAATTGTAATAGATTGTATATAGCAAAAATAAACTAATGTTGGACCACATCAACTAATTTTGGCTCTCTTTATCATTGTTCACTTGATTTTTTCAGGTGGCATAGTGAAATATTAATCAAAATCTAAAAACCACAAAACAATGACTTTGATTCACGATTTATTTTTTAAAATGTAAAAGTAAAAGTAATAGTACAGTTATGTGATTTTTGACAAAGAGTAGAAAGAAATTGTGACAGAATTTATAACTTAGAACAATAAAACAAAACTACAAAAGTCGTGAGTGAGATTCACGATAAATAAATAATAAAAAAAAAACTAAAAAGTCAAAGGAAATATAGAGTTTATGCGGTAGCAGAGGAAGACGACAATAAGAACCACAAACTTAAATTTTTATTTAGAATACAATACGAATTTTAATATTGTAACGAAAAAGATCTAAAAAATTTAGTAAAATTACTTATTGGTTCAACTAGTGTTTTAGCCGGTAGTTAGGTTCTGAAATTTAACGGATTGTTTGCAGATTTTATCGGGTTTCTAAACAATGTTTTTTTCCTAAAAGCCAAACCGAATTACATATTGAGTCACCGGTTACCGGTTCAACTGTGGGTCCAGGTCGGGTTTCAAACACTAACTGCAACCCTAATTCTCTTCTCCTAGAAATTACGCTAGAAACTATTTAGTGTATATCATTAGCTTCTCTTTTCTTGAGATTACATCGATATATTTCTTCGTTCCTTATTCAAGAATTTAAATTGGTTAGAAATCATTCATTCTTCTGTTATGACCGATCTTCTGTTATGACTGATCAACGATTACTATTTTTACATGTTTTCTAACTCTCTTCCTAAATATCATGTCATTACATTTTAAACTTGTTTTTTTTTGCGTTTCTTTAAATTTGATCATGTTTGACGCTGTAGGATCATTTAAAGGAGTGTCTCTAGGAGCATCACAAGAAGGAGGATAAAAGTGGATCCTTAAAGAAAGTATAAAACAAGTGTTGATAACAACAACAATGTGTAGAAGTGTATTTTATCTTTAAGGTGACTACTGGAAGATTTTAACGTTTGAAACAACACATGTAAGAGGGCATAAGAATGCAAAAAGTAGTTAACCTGTCCAGAACATAGTAGAGTGGAGTTGCAGAACTACACAATCAAAAGAGCTGGAGAAAGTGTAGCTTATAAGGTGATGGTACAAACCTCTCGTGCATGAAGGTGATGGTGATGACTTGGAAGGTGATGAGCCAAAAAGCCTCATAAGAGAAAGCATTGTGGACCATTAAACAAGTTTGTTATCTTGAAAGGAGGAAACAATATGAAAGTTGTCGAAGCTTGTGATATGGAGTTAAGGGATAAAGTATGTGGAGGCATAGCAAGATGGTTTATGAAACTGGTATGTATTTTAATGATGTGACATACGATAATTTAAGGAGATGATAGAGCTCACTGGGCATGTGGCATGGATTTAAAACCTCCTTATATTTATGAGTTATGATTCTCACTACAATGAATATTGAAACTCAACTGGCTAATTACAAGGAGTTGACAGCTAACTCAATTAGCTTTGATGGATGTCGTGATTCTGCGGTGCAATCATTTCAAGATGGTGACCATGTTGTTTAAATTGCTTAATGAAATGGTTGACAAAGTAAAAGAGAAGAATATGGTTCATGTTGTCATTAAACAAATCATTCAACTATGTCAAAGCTTGAAAACTACTTGAAGCAAAACATCCATCTCTTATGGAATTCTTGTGTTTCTCATTATCTTGATCTGATATTGGAAGATATTAAAAAGATGGCGCTTGTGAAGAATCCATTGAAGAAGTGCATGTTCATTAGTGCATCTACTATCATGTTCTACTTCTTAACATCATAAGGTTGTAATAAGTTTGCCACTTCCTTCATCACCATGTAATGAGAAGTACGATAAGGTGTTTGAGATGATAAACAAATGATGGGATTGTCAGCTACATCAACCTCTTCACACAGTTGGTTACTTCCTCAATCCAATTATTCCTTGTGAAAATCATGCATATGCTTGTTGTGAGTAAGTGGAGACTAGATTGTAGAACATTATCACTAGGTTGGTTCGAGATAGTGGAATTCAAGATAAAATCATGTTAGAGCTTGAAGTTTTTAAAAAATGTGAATGTGCTCTTTGGTCTTAACATGGATATTACGAAAATGGAGATGAAGGCACCGATTGAGGTTTTGTCAACTCTTAGGTTGATTCTAGTTGTAATTAAATTGAAAATGCTTTATGTTTTGCTAGCGTATTAATGGTCAACTTATGAAACCTCAGCTTCAAATCTTAGAGACATTATTGTGAAGGTGCTTAGCTAACGTGTAATTATACCGGTTGTGAAAAAACTAGAGGGTATTTCAACTTGTAAGTCATTTGAAATCCCTACATTTACATTCAATTACATATATATATATATATATGACAATGTATGATAATACACATCTTCATATAAAGAGAATGAATATATTAGCTCAAAGCCAATTAATGACATGGTTTTTGTCAAATACAATTGTGCTTTGGACGTTAGATGAAGATAAACAATGCAAATGATCCAATTTTCTTAGATGAAATAAATGACAACAAAGAATGGTTAATAGAAAAGATAGATGAAACTCCTCTAATGGTTAATGGGAGTGTGGTTAGGTAAGCAGTAGGAGTTAAGGAACCAAGCTACAGTAGTAGAAGAGCAAAAGTTGTTAGTTCAAGTAAGCATAATTAACAAATGGAAAGGAGCGGTGAGCTCATCAAATCAAACCTAACATTATGGTCCATCACCTTCTCATTTAACATTGGTTGATGAAGATGATACTGAGAGGGATTTTGGAGAAGAATACTTTGGCTACGACAAAGAATTAGAATATTAAAAGATTGAGTATGTGTTTTGAGTAATAGAATTTTAGAAACTAGTGTTTTCATTTGGTTTTGGTGTTTTCATTCGATATTTTGTTTTTTAAATTGGTGTTCTTGTTATTCAAACTTAATAAGTTAATATTTTGCATTGGCGTTGTGACTTTTAAGACTAAATTAAAATGGATGGGTGCTTTCTAACACAAGTCCCGAATCGTTTTGGCGTATCATGAAACAAATACACGGCGTTTGTTTCATGGGTGTCACCATTGTGTTTGTCAACACCTCATCGCCTTGATGGCCATACACCATTTTAAATCCAGATGTAAGTAGAGTATTATGAGAAAGTGCATTGTCATAAGAAGAATATCCTAAGATAGCCGTAAGAAAAAAATTATCATCAAAATAGTTTCAACAAAAAAATGACCAAAATATTTTTTATTAAAAAGTGTAAATATATACTTATAACTTTTAAATTAACTAATCTAGACTTGTTTAGAGTTATAACTGAAATTTTTAAGTTCGGGTGAAAAAAAAAACATATATTAAGTTTTTATAATAATAAAATCTATTTTGATTATTTTTTTTCTTAAAAATCTATTTCTCTGATAAAAACTTTTAAAATGTCTTTCTCTTTTAAAATGTCTATTTGAGACATGCAATTGTCATAATCTCTTTATAAACGTATAGTAAATACTCAAAATTAAATTCTTCCGAAACTGTTACAACAGCCTCACATGGTCGCATTAAGAAGACACAAAAGAATCCAACTTCAAAAGTGATATTCGACTCTATATATAATGCTTTTTGAAGAAGCTGCAAAACATCTTATCTCTTCTTCTTTGCAATGCCTCCCTTTCTAGAAGTACCACTAGCCTCAGGTCCTTCTGCTTCTTCAGCCTTTTGCTCTGCCTCAAGTATTGCCAACTGCAGATTTACATTCATCACATCAGAACGTTGGTTACTTTTCTTAAACTATATAGAGAGAAGAGAAAAAAAATGGAGAGACTCATCTGACCTCATCTAGTATAGGTTTGAGTTCCAGATACCGAGTTTCTGCAAGGTCAAAACCATCTTTCCGCAGCTCCTGCAATGCCAATTTTACATGTGGATCATAATGTCATAACTCATATCTTTAAAGACAGATGAAAGTACATACCTTGCCAGTATGTTGAGTGTGCTCGTAGGCAGCCATTTGCCAGTACATATTTGTGCGCTTATAGAAATCCTTCAAAGTTTCTCCAGGCTTCAAAGACGACATGATCAAATTAGCAGAGAGCTTCAAACAGAATCTCTCTTTCTCACTAAAACTCAAGCAATTATTACTTACCACTGGGGTTCTCTGTGAATCTGAGAGTCCTAGATTAGCTCTGATCTGTTCTATCCGAGCTCGTTTCTCTTTTCTTCGGAGGGCTTTTCCTTCACCTTTAATCATTGCAACAACTTCGCCTACTTTTACTGATCCTTCAACATCCATAGCCTAGATTTTCACATGGCCAAATTGAATCAAAGCCAACAAGACAAAAGGTCTGAAGAAGCTAAAAGAAGAGACATATGTAGATCAAAAACCAAGTACCTCTACCTCTTCATCATCATCTTCATCATCAGACTCTTCACTGTTTTCTTCATCTTCACTATCATCTTCATCCTCATCTTCGTCCCCTTCTTCATCCTCTGAGACTTCCACCCACTCTGTTTCAGTCGCCTGTTTTAAACAAAGACATACCAAGAAACGCACAATATTTTTCAATTTTTTAATCAACAAAAGAAAAAACAAAATGTAGATTATTGATCTTGAACAAACCGGAATGATACACTTCCACTCGTCAAGTTTGCTAAGATTAAGCGAATACAAATCATCAAGAGTTATTTCTTTATCTTTTATCTCCATCATGCCACCATATATGTATAAGGTGTCCTTCCCAACGACCATACAAGAATTAATACGTCCACATGGTTTTACAACCTGCACAAAGAAAAAAACAAGTTGGCACAAAAGCTCCCAACATAAGTTGCAAAATGTTAATGAACAAACCTCTTCTGAGACAGACACTTGTGAATCTAGTCTAGCTTTTGTTCCCTTTAGAGCTTTACTTTTATCAGACTCAGTATTAAGTGTACTTCCTTCAACAGTTAGACATGCTGCCATACGTTCAGAAATCCCATCGGAAGAGCCTGCCATATCACCCATGGCCGACGATTCACCTTCTTCTGCTGAATCCATCTCATCATCATCATCATTAGATGCAATAGGTTTGGCCTCTAAACTCTTCTTCGCCTGTAACCGTACATAAGTCCTTCAACTCATTTTAAATGTCTAACCATAAAGATCAAAATGATGGTAACATACTAACATGTAAATACAGCACGCAACAGAAACTCTAGTGGACAAAATCATACCTTATCTTTTGATGATTTCTCTTTCCGTAGCTCTATGGGGTACCTGTTTTCCACAGAAAAGGAGAGAGTAAGGTAAAATTTAGAAAGCAAAAAAATATATATATACTTTGGAGAAGAAATTTCAAGGTTTCAGTCTTCAGACGAACATCTAATTGGATTCTTACCAGCGGCGATTATCTAACTGGAAGCCATAGAGTTCATTTAAGAATAAGCTCATCATTACATCACCTGCCAAGAAATTACACAAGTCGATGATAATTCAACTTACAGATTCAGATATACAAAAACGAAACAAGGACAACCCTTTCCTGACCTTCCATTTCCATATCCACGACACCACCAAACAGCAAAGCACGCTTTTTGTGGACACAAACCGAAAACCCTGCACGGGAGCTAGGAGGCATCCCAATTTTCTTCACCTAATTACAACAAGTTTTATTACAATACAAACGAAAGAAAAGCAGGTCCGTTCAAATTCTAATTGATAGAAATTGCAAAAGCATAAATGAACTAGCTGTAAAAGTAAATACTTTGTTCCATTCCCAGGTTCTGGGATCAAGAGACCATAAATCTGAATGAACATTTCCTTTCTCGGAGTTCTTCTCAGATGAGACTTCTTTTGAATAACCACCATATAAGAATATCTGCAGCATGAAACGCTTTCTTATCAATAAATGGTCATGCTTGGACCTTTTTAAATTGTATCTGTCCTTTTCTATTAATTTTTATTCAGGAAAAGAAACAGAGTTTTAACTCCAGATATGATATAGACATGACATGAACCTCGTAAACTAACCTCATCTTGATAAACAAAGAACTGGAAACCGCTTCTAGCTGTAGGCCACAAGGCACCAGGCTTAGGCTTTATTTCTTGCCACTATCAAAGAAACCAAAAATATGTTCAGTAAAGACGGAGATGTAAGATGGGTGGAAAGTTGAAACTTTTTCAATGGAATGTAGGTTTACCTTGTATTGGTCCAAGTCAAACACATAGAGATCATTGTAATACCTGCAGGGGATGGCACAAGTAAACTTATAATGATCAAACAAAAGCTTAGAGATAACAGTAACACTAATATCCTAATTCAGTAGTAGCTAAGATTAACATTTTCCACTTTCATTAATTGAAATTGCTTACAATTACAAAAGGATTTATCCAAACCAAAATAATCAAGCATTCAGGGAGCAACAAAAAGGAGAAAAACTACCAACGAAGATGATATACTTCTTACGCATTGAGTAAATTACCTTACTTCTCGTAGAGTGTCATAGAAGCCACCAAAAATTATAATCTTGTGCTTGTATAATACCTGGAGTAAAAAGAAAAGAAGCAGATAAGAACTTGACGGGTTGGTTACTAGAGGGGAAGCAAAAGTTGATTAGTTATAATTACATTTTCACTATGCAAAAACAACTCAATACAGCAGAATGCTATATGTATATATATACTACACGAGATAATCTATATAGTCCTACATATATGATATTCTCCTGTTTCAGGATAGTATATACAAAGTTATTCCAGCAGTATGTTAGCGATTGCATGGTTAAGTTTAAAGGCACATTGGTCAGGATACATACCATACGATGACCAGAACGAGGACTAGGACATCCCTTTAAATTTAACTGTTCCCATTGGTTAGTTTTCACGTCCAGCATCCAAAAGTCCTATAAATCAATCAAACCCATGTGAGAAATAAAAAAAATAGTAATAGACTGAAAACACACACATAAATATGCAACTCTCACCTTGTAGTGATGGAACCGCTCTTGGTTTGGCGATGTAAATTCACCACCTAATCGATGAAAAAAAAAGAGGCTTACAAATATGAATGGAAAGGAATGAAAATCAAAGAAAAAAAAAACAAAACGTCTTCAATCTACCAAATATGTAGAGATAGTTCTTCCAAGCAACTGCCTGGTGAGAGCTGCGAGGAGGTGGACTGTTGGGGCTTGAGATTAACTTCCACTCCTGCTTATCAACATCATATCGATAGAGATCACCATATACATATGTCTGCATTTACATCAAAACAAACAACTTCGATTATATGACAAGATACTCACACGCTCTTTAACAAGTGGAATAAAAACTACAAAGCAAAAAAAAAAAGATTGTGTAGCCAAAATTTTGAAAGCTAACCTTTTGGCCATTATAAAATTCGCCACCATAAAGTATCAACTCAGTTTCTTTCAAGGGATTTATAGTAAGCTGCATAAATGTTCATCAAGCATAGAGTTGTCAGAATTTAAAAGCTTTATATTAAAAGTTTCAATCTTGAAAAACAGAGCAAAACATAAAGCAAAGCCTAACCGAGCAGTTTGACCTAGGAGATGGTGCAGGCACATTTTCCTCAACAAGGACCTCTTTCTTCTTAGCTTCTTCCTTCTGTATGCTCAACTGGTAAACAAAATTAGACAATACAAAAAAAAGTTATGAAACCTTGTTGTTGCAGTTACTCTACTAAAGTAAGTCTCTTTTAATCAATAAAACTATGAACAGAGCAGAGCAGAACCCGATGAGAAATTCAGACAATGAATAAGAAACCTGTCTGCTGTCTAGACAGAACCTAATGAAAACAAAAGAAGCAGAGGAAGAAAGTAAATACGAGAATAGCGTCTATGTCGTCTTCAGGAGAGAGCTTTTTGCCTTCTCGACGAGCTTTCTTCTCCTCAGCTTTGGCCGTTTTCCTCTCAGTTTTCTCCTTGCCTTTACCGGCCTTCTTCGTCTTCTTCCCCATTTTGTTTGCAGGAATGGAGGCTGAGAGCGATTACAAGGGAAGTTGCCCTTTTTCTTCTTCTTCTACAGTTTGTGCTCAAGAAAGGGAACGGGGCTTTTCTCTACATGGGCATTTGTTTTTATTATGGAGGAAAACTGGAGGCCCATTTACTTGCATGTCATCACTAATTATATAATTCTTGGGAATTTTTGAAACATCATATTTTTCAAAAATACTATTAAAATTTCTTTAAGAATATTATTTCTTGACATTGTTATTAAAATAAAGATTATTTGCAACTCCTACACAAGATAAACTTCATAATTAGGTAACTACCTAAATTACCTATTGAGCAAATCTTTCAAATAAACTTTTTTGAAATTTTTGTGACAAAAATAAATTTAAAGAAAAAAAATCAAAATGACTTTTTTATTTTAAAAATTTTAATATTTTTTTAATAGTTATTAATTTTAAACTTCAATTCCAAAACTCAATCTCATAACTCTAAACTCTAAGTTTAGATTAGTTAATTCAAAGATATAAATATGTATTTATATCATTTAATAAAGTTTATTTTGATTTTTTTTTATTGCTATTGTAGAAGCAAAAATTTTTTATCGTCATTATCTCTTAACTTAACTATTTGACACTGCTACTTTTTCTTATAATACAATACTACCTCTACTAGGCAAGTCTATATCAAATATTTTACTACTTTTTTCTATTTACCAAATCTTATACGTGTTCTTTTTGTCAGACTTAGTAACTGCACATGTACATTTACAAATCATGTATTTATCACTTTTCTCCTTCAAAACTCAAATCTAGGCTATTTTCTAGTGGAAAAAAAAAATTGTTTTCTCTCCCTATCTATTATACAACTTCTTGACTCTCTCTATAAATATATAAAAAATAACATTGTTTATGTCCGACCATACTTGAAATTTCCTTCTCCAACTATGTGTTGTAGGTGAGTGAGAAGATCTGTGAGAGAGAAATAAAGTTGACGAAATAAAGAACTTGAACAAATCATAGGAAGGCAGCTTTGGTATTTTGTACCAAATTCTCTTTTAAAAGTTCGATGTTGTTTGTTAAAAAAATATTTTTTTCTTGGTGAATTTTGTGGCATTCCAATTTTGTTATCTTGACTGAACGGTTAAATGGTTGACGATGATGAGTACGATTACGATGTTGTCTTCTTAGTCACTTTAGCTTTTTATTTCTCTTTATTAAACTTCCTCTCACTTATATTTAAATTAACTTTGCACTTCTTTGTTAAACTGAAAAGATATCGCATAGCACATAACAATTCATTTGTACTTTCATATGCTTTTGAACTGAAATACGTTGGTACACCGATAACACATTTTATTACATATAACATTTTGTTTAAAATTATATCTTTTATACGGCTAACATATCAAATAATATATAAGAACTAACTTATCCATCATATTTAAGTTTTTATTTACACACTGATCTCTTAACCAAAATAAATAACGAACATTACATACCAATTTCTTCATATTTTTGTAAGAATCTTTGAGTTATACTCCTAGATTAACTGTTATACGACTAACATATCTAATGACATATAACAATTTATTTATCCGATAAATCTAATTATATATAACAATTCATCTTTTAAAATACTCTTTTAAATTCATTGTTAGATGGCTAACATATCTAATTATGTAAACCAATTAAATTATCTATAATGCAAAATATTTTGAAACTAGATATCTATATATAATTGACAAAAAAATACCTATATATAATTTATTATCTTATGATTAATAACTTATCTTAGCTGACTAATTATTATATTATCTAGCATAGCCTATTGGTATAGAAGTTGTTGTAACTTCTTCTTTTTTGCGCAAAAAAAAGTTATAACTATTTCTACACCATTGTCTCGAATTGTAACTTCTTTAACTCATCTCAAATCTTTATTTAGTTCACTTTGTGTCAATAAACCGAACACAAGACAATTAACTATGAGCTACTATCACTAAGTATGTCAAATGAACAAAAGACCATTATACGGTCACTATGTTTCATGTCTAATGAACAAAAGAAAGGACAATTTTCATAGCATATAACAAATTATTAAAATTGCTAACATGTTCAGTAACACAAATATCTATTGTTAGAGGGCTAACAATTTTAATAGTCAAAAAAAAAAAAATCAATTCTTCCGAATTCAGCAGCACTTGGTCAATAAAAGAGGGAACCAAGAGAAGATCTTCCACCATGAGCAACATAAAAACCTTAGTAGATGGCTTCTCGCGTTGTACATATCATCCAAGCAACCAACAACTACATATAAACCTTAGTAGATGGCTTTTCATAAGTTTTCAAAATCAAAAGGCCGAAGGTAGTTTTAGTGGTCGTCAGTCATCGTGCTCTCCATTGTTGCTCCAGAGGCCGAAGGAGACTCACTAGAACCAAAGAGACAATCGAGAGAGTTTCGATTAACACCATTGTTCACTCCTCTTGCTTTTTACATCTTTTGTTGTTTTTAGGTGTGAGATATCTGAGCTTTTGAAAATGTTTCAAGTTTGATTTAATCAGATCAGATAGTTAGATGAACATAAAATCCAGAGAGGACTGTTTTTAAGTCATTCAAGACAAGAACAGACAGATAAAAAATAATCTCTTAGTAGTCATTTTCAGGATTTTCTCAATTTGTTAAAGCATCTCGATTGAAGGAAAGAAAAGATGAAATCTATTCTATTAAAACACAAACATGACCTATTGATATATGTGTAGTCCAACAATTATTTTATAACATTATCTATTTAAAAAATAATATATATATTTTCTAATTGCATTTAAATATATATTTTTTAACTACTACTTTAATTCCATAATTTTAGGGATCCACTAACTTATATAATTGATTCTTGACATATTTCATATAATTATCAAAATTAACATAAATTAAATTAATATTAAACAAAAATATCATGCCAAAAAATAGAAATATAAAAATTAAGTTTTTTAAAAATAATTTAAAACAAAAAGATAAACCCGCCCTTTGAAAGGGCGGGTCACGATCTAGTTTTACTTTAAAACTGAAAGAAATTATTAAGAAGAAGAAAGAAGTGTGAGGGAGCTTCTCAATGGTGGAAAGAAATATACTGACGGTTTTCTCTGTAGGACCATGATTTCTACGATATGGCAAATTGAATAATTTATTTAGATAATGATAAAAACTTAAATAAATTATACAATACTTGATACCAAAATATGATGAATAAATAAGAATTTCGTGTGGAAGCGAGAGACTCTTTCCTTAATTTTTTAATTGCCCGCAGTATGACGGTGTTTGAGCAATCAGAATTCCAAGATACAACAACACTTCGACTATTCCTGCATCACTCAGAATAGAAGCTAACGAACTTATTTTTGTGTTGTACTCTCAGACATAAAATAAAAAAAATACTAGCATAACTATTCTAAGTGGAAGAATTGTTTCTTTTCTTTGTTCTTGGATGTATCTTTTTCTATAATGCTAACAAGCCTTTTATAGAAAAATAATGAGAAGCACAAGTTACATTTTCAACATAGAAATGAAACTTCCATGGTGCACTAATGGAGACATCAATTCTTGTCATTATTATGTGAATTCATTCCACATTTTGACCAAGAAATAAAGAAGTAGAATTATTATTGTTTGACCAATTCAAACAAATAATATTCTTTAAAATGGATTTCTTTTTATATTTGGTTTATAAGATTAGGTTAATGAACATGAAGTCCAACTAACAAATCAAAACTCAAATCCAATAAATATCTAATGTGTATATTTGCTACTTTGTACAAGTTTCTCAAATCACACACATTGGACCTCCATTTCTCATTCAAATAAAACTCATTTTTGACATATGAATATACTATTCATAATGTTCAAAAAATAGTTCCAACAATCCCCCACATGAATAGAAATGACTCTAAACACTAGACGACTCGATAGACTTGACCTTCTAGACAAGACTCGATAAGACTCGACAAAGACTTAACTAATGACTTTTGAGAGTACAAGCGAGAAATTCACTGCATGATGAGTTGGTAGCATTTTTCAGCCTTGAACCAGTCATTGTTAATAGCTATCGGTTTTACTCGGCAAGGTAGTGAACATGATGTCTTGAACCACCCGGGCTTTGATGTAAACCTAGACAATAACTATAACACAGTTTCATTCTCTCACAGAACTAGGTTCTTTGTTGTGTTCATTTTGGCTGTGAACAGTCCTGGTTAATCATGAGTGAACTTGGAGAATATAGTTTTTCCTTCATTCTCCTAGAAACAGCTCCATTTCACACTTACAAGGTGATTTGCCATTAGTTTTGTTTAGAGGAGTATCATGTACTACTCCATTCATATCTCAAAACTATGGACACAAATCATTAAAAGCAAATGTTTATCCTATATTCCTTACATGTAGCACTGTTTAATAATCCTAGGAACTGAGTATAGACCGAAGTCTTACAGTGCTTTGGACAGATTTAGTTTGATTTAGTTGTCTCATTGAACTTATTTCTTGGGATCTCCAGTCATTTAGATAGAGTTACCGCCAAACTTCATCTTAATTCACAGGCATTAACACATTCCTCTTGATGATATAACAATATGATCTCATGACACACCTTTAATATAAGGATCCTAGGTTGTCATCATAATGAACATAATCTCTTGAGATTAGTCGAGATCAATTGTTTAATGATCTTTGTCATCTTTTTTTTCAAGATACAACTAGCCATTATATACAAAACTTAGTGCATGACACTAGTTTTTTTAATCATATTGTGATAATTATCACTAAGTTCATGTGGCCTCTTGCCAATGACTTTATATGGTAAGCAAAGGTTCCCCCACATTTCTTGAGATAACTCAAAATATGCATATTTGCATTTAACATCTCTTAAGAGTTTAGAAAAATTGATCTACAACTCCTTTAAATTTAAATGAATTTTTTTTTATTTTTTTTGTTGAAAAAATGTATTTCATTTTCAGAAAATCACATTTTACATACAACTATTTTCATAGTTCTCTCAAGTTTATTTGTAAATCCAACTTATATGTTTGAGCTTTTCCAAAACCATATTTTTGCTTTTGAGGAAATATACATATCATTACAAGATATTATTTGTAGCATCAAAACCACAACTCTCTTTGGTTGTTTTCAACTATGTTGACTTTAGAAATACAATAAACATGTAATTTTCAGTCATATTGATATGAGATTTCTCTTTTTTTTTCCATAGACAATCTTATATGGCTCGCGTTAAAGCATTGACGAAATATGAATGTTTTGATCACTGTCAACAACATTATATTATCTAAGGCAAATTATTCATATGTGGCAGACCTCTCCCAAATTTAATTTGGGGCGTCGACTCACGTATCCATTTCCATCTGTATCATTTGATCTCTTAAAAATCGAAATGTTGTTTATAACTATGGTATATTTCACCATACTCAAAATTTTATTATTTTTTTTCAAATCACCATACTTGAAACTCAAATCATTTTTCTTCTTCATGGTCAACTTAGTATTTAACCACCACTAATTCAAGTCATTACATATTACATTAATGAAAAAAACTGTAACAACAAAAAAAAACATTACTCATTCTTGATATTAAATCAAATAAGTCAAAGCATTAACACATTTGAAAAAATAAATTTTTTGATCATGTAAATGCACGTGGTTGACCACATTTAAGAAATACTTTTGATAATTTCATAACAGAAATCAATGCGAAAAACAATTTGATTTTCACATAAAGGATATTCAAATCGGTAAACAAGGTCAAATCCTTAGTGACTAATAAGGATTCTTTTAAACTTACCTTTATGAGATAGTAATTATCAAAAAATGGCAGATTTTTTTTTTAACTTCAAAATCTAAAAGAATCAAACGTTAGATGTCTAATGCATAAATTTAGGGATGAAACCAATAAAATATACAAAACCAACTTCCCTTTTCTGGTTCAAGTAGTGACTAGAACAAATGATAATCACCTCTTCCTGAAAAATCTTAACAAATATTTATGTTAAAATAATTAAATTAATAATTTTGACACTAAAAATCTATATTCTACTAAAATCATAATTGAGAACATGTTGTTGGAGAAGAGTGATTTTCATCATAGGAATAATCTATTCCCAACAACATAACCATATCAATTCTAACACTAAAAAAAATGATTTTCCATCATAATGAATTCCCTTCATTCCTATTTTCAAGACAAACACACTAAACAAATTATCAGTTTTCGTTAGTACAATAACGAAAATTAAAGAATTAAGATTGTAGGACCATGATTTCTACGATATGGCAAACTGAATAATTTGTTTAGATAATGATAAAAACATAAATAAAATATACAATACTAGAAGAATTTCGTGTGGAGTCGAGACACTCTTTCCTTAATTCTTTAATTGTCCGCAGTGTGACGGTGTTTGCGCAATCAGAATCCTAGGATACAACCACACTTCGACTATTCATGCATCACTCAGAATATAAGCTAACGAACATATTTTTGTGTTGTACTCTCAGACATAAAACAAAAAATACTAGCATAACTATTCTAAGTGGGAGAATTGTTTCTTTTCTTTGTTCTTGGATGTATATTTTTCTATAATGCTAACAAGCCTTTTATAGAAAAATAATGAGAAGCACAAGTTACATTTTCAACATAGAAATAAAACTTCCATGGTGCACTAATGGAGACATCAATTCTTGTCATTATTATGTGAATTCATTCCACATTTTGACCAAGAAATAAAGAGGTAGAATTATTATTGTTTGACCAATTCAAGCAAATAATATTCTTTAAAATGAATTTCTTTTTTTATATTTTACCAATATAAAAGATCAACATATATTTGGTTTATAAGATTAGGTTAATGAACATGAAGTCCAACTAACAAATCAAAACCCAAATCCAATACTTTGTACAAGTTTCTCAAATCACACACATTGGATCTCCATTTCTCATTCAAATAAAACTCATTTTTGACATATGAATATACTATTCATAATGTTAAAAAAATAGTTCCAACATTCTCTGTAAGAGCTATTGTTTCGATTACAAAATCTAGATAAATATAAAAAAACTTAACAAATCTTTAATTATTTTTTATGTCAAGTAAAAATCAAGAACAAATTTTTGTAAGGGTACAAAGTAACTTCTTATGTCTTTATACTATATGGAACCCTCACTTTTTACTGTTCTAGGAACTTACCTAATTTCCTACTTATATTTATGGGTTTTATCTAATTAACTCAATAATAAATCCATACCTTTATCGATATTTAATTTATAGTATTTCTCTTTTTTTTTTTGGCCTGAGTTCAAATATGTTAGTTTACTGTTAACTTAAATTATGTTATCACATAAAAATGTTTTGTAAAATTTACAACATTTCTAAAACTCTTATAATCACATACACCAATGATATTTTGAAATTAATATTGAAAATACCATATATCTGTGGTTTTGTATCTTTTATATCCCTGAAACTAAATACTAATATACTTTGAGAGGCAAATACAATTTTAGATTTTACACATGACTATCTAATCTCTAAAACTGATAGATTTTGAACCAGCTCCAAGCCACTTATATATTTTCTTCTAAGATAAATAACTCTATTATTATATAACTCTGCCATCATCTGCAGAGCACTCTAGTATGCAAAATTATTCGGGGAATCAAACATAAATGTCAAATTTCAGGACCTTTGTTACTGATTGTGCGTACTCTTTGTTCACCTGGTGGAAAAAGGGATGCTAGTCCCATTGGTAAGAAACTAGATCGTGCACTGATTAATGGAGATTGGTTTCATGTGTATCCGCTGTATTTTGCATACTTTGAGACTGGTGGAATCTCACTTTACACTAGATTTCGGGTCGGTTAAAGCACTACCAAGAAGAAACTAGGAAGCCCTTAAGTTTTAGAGAAAATTACTAGAATAACATAGAAAAATTATTATATAATTAGAATAACATACATCATTTGAAAATTACTAGAATGTAGACTTCTAATAAATTACAATAAAAACTCTTGGTTAGTTTTTGTAAGTGAGTTTATTTATAACAAAAATAATTATAATTACTAACAAATCTACGTCACCAATAACTATAATACATGTCACTAATAACAATCCATGTTATTAATAATTATGATTAAAAGAGTACGAAATCAATGACACAAAGTTTAACTTAAATTTTTCTTCGCGATTAAACTACATCGTTGTTTACGTCGGAAATCTTCTCCAAAGTCGTCTTCTCCAAAATCGTTTTCTCCAAAATCTTCTTCTATCCAATCGTCTGAAATCGTCTCCGAAATTGTCTTCTTCGGTATGTTACAACGCTTTACTTTGAGTTTTTCGAGTTTGTGGGTGAGTTATGAGTTATTTGATGGTTGGGTTATGATATATTTGATGGTTGGGTTATGATATATTTGATGGCTGAGTAATGAGTTATTTGATAGTTGCGTTATGATTTATTTGATGACTGGATTATAATTTATTTAATGGCTGAGTTATGATTTATTTGCTGGCTAAGTTATAGTATATTTTATGGTTGAATTATTAGCTATTTGATGGCTCAGTTATGAGTTATTTGATGGCTGAGTTATGAGTTATTTGATGGTTAAGTTATGACTTATTGTTGTAGGTGCGTGTGAGGAAAATGATTATGAAGGAGGATGTCGAAGAGCTGTTTCCTCAGTGGTCGGGTGAAGCAGATGACCCACAACTTGTTAACTTGATAAAAGACATACATGTGGATACCCACATTTCACAAAATACCCAAGTTGACAATTGTCGGGTGTATTCATTAAAGTTTGTCGAGTGTCTAGCGCTTAGTGTAACCTTTGATGTTATCAGATGAACCTTTTATTTTGTATTTTACTTATGGTATTTTTATCTTGTATTTGACTTATGTTATGTTTATATAACTCAGTCATATGATTTGTGTAACTCAGTCGTGTCATTTATATAACTCAGTTATACCTCAAACACACCCTAAAATCAGAAAATGTAATTGAAGTACTTAAACAAGTTATATTAAATCTCCTCTTATCAATATCAAGTGAATATAAATCAACTGAATATGTGTACTTTCTTGAATTTCAAAATTGAGTCTCTAATTTGATCTTGAGAGATATGTTCTCTTACAATTACTTAAAACCATATGTTTGTGTACTTTCTTGAATTTTCAATTTGAAACTCTAACTTGATCTTGAGATACTTTCTTTATTTAGAATGTGTGTACTTTCTTATATTTTCTAGTGGACACACTTAAGAACCATAAACCCTAAATCTTATACCTTAAACCCAAAACCCTAAATCGTATTTGAATGGTATAATTCAGCCGTAACATTCGTATAAGTCAGTCGTCATATGTAATTTTATCGCGACGTTTCGTATTTTGGGCGGAAACAAACCATTCCTTACACTCTGTACACAACATTAAAATTTTAATATTTTCTTGAATCTAAAACAATTAAAAAGAATAAAAAACAATTTATATTACTTTTTCATGACCATTGATATATTTTAGTCTAAGGATTCAAAATTATATTTCTATCTACCCTCACCCTTCATTTTCATTGGTTAATCTTTCTTTTTCGAAGATCACAATTTATGGTGATTGATTAAATGAAATCTAAAGGCCAAAAATCATTCTCATTTTTTTTGTTCAACTCTCTCCTTTTTTTACAATTTACGGGCCTTAATTTCTTCATCTCTCTTTCTTCTCTGAAATACGATGAACTCGTTGAAAGAGGGAGCAACAGGATGTCAGACCACCATACATGACACTGAAGGAGAGGAAGCTTCTTCTTTAATTGACACCATCGACGACGAAGACGACGACAAATGTAGTAGATCTGTCTTAGATTTTCAATTTTTTATATCTATGTTATTTATGTGACTGATATTTCTCTTGATTCCTAATCTCTAGACTCATCTTTTTAGTTTCTCTTTTGGTTTCTGGATTCAAAATAAGTTTAGATGATGAATCTTGAGCCTCCTATACACTTTTTCGGCCGACTTGGTCCTTTTGATTTGTAGCATGTATTGTAACTATAGGCAAGTATTCTAATCATAACTCAGCCATAAGGCCCATAACATATGCATAACATAGCCGTATTGTAACCATAACTCAGCCGTACTAAATACCATAATTCAGCGTTTGATTATAACAAAGTCATATTGTAACCATAACTCAGCCATAATGTATGCGTAACTCGGTCATAACGTATGCATAACTCAGCCGTAATTTGATTATAACTCAGGAATATTGTAATCATAACTCATCCGTAAAGTATCCATAACTCATCAGCCATAATTTGATTATAACTCAGAAGTATTGTAATCATAACTCAGCCGTAAAGTATGTATAACGCAGCCGTAAAGTATACATAACTCAGTCTTAACATTCCATTTATGTTTACCATATTTCTTCTTACGAGGCAAGTCTATGAATCTCCGTATTGTGTTGGAGACTCATGTATGAACTAAAGTTATCATCTTTAGATGACACACCACCCGAGTCGTCTAACATCTTTCGTTTTGATTTATTTAATATATTAATTAATATATTTTTATTAATATATTAATTAATATATTAATTAATATATTTTTAATTAATATATTAATCAATCTAATAAGTTTTATCTTTTCTCGAGTTCATCATCTTCTTTGTTTTCTTCGCTTACTTCATCATCTCCGCCTTCTTCGTCTTTTTCTCCTTCCACTTTACTAGAGCCATCACTTAATAACCTTTTACGCTTCTCTCTCGCTCCTTCATTCTGAGTAATTTCACTATTCTAATTCTTTGTAATCTCCACACAAAGACGTACTTGTTCGATTTTCCTTAGACTTAGAAAACCTACCAATTGTCGAGTAGTGGAGACGTAAACTGGTGGAGTATCATGCATCATTGTTTTCAAAGCTTTATTCAAGAACATGTAGCTCAGTTGAATCTGATGCCTCGACTCATTCAATTTGTATCATCGAGTATTGACTTTGCGAGTTCATCGTGTGTTGTTTCCTCATCTATAATGCAAAACTCTACACCATTTTACCATTGGTGTTGAATACATATTTGTTTTTCTTAACCCAGTTACCGGAAACAATAATTATCGGATCTATAAGATCTTACAGAAAGATGAATAATAAGATGAAGAAGATAAATAAAAAGATGAAAAATGAAGAACAAGATACAACGTCTCTAACATAAACCCTAATTTGACTGTTGTAACGTTAGTAATGAAATGGCAAATAAGAGCTGATGACATGGAAAATCAGTAAGTCAGCCGCCAAACGAACACATAACTCAACCTAAATAAATCAGCCATCAAGTACAACGTAAGTCAGTCGAAACATGAATACTATTTTAGTAATCAATCTTTGCTAATAAATCAGCCGTAACTAGGATGGAAAATCATAAGTCAGCCGTATCGTCATATAAATCAGCCGTTAAATGAATATTATTCTAGTAATTAATAAGTCAGCTGTAATTAAGCTGAGCTTATTGTTAATCCAGCTAGTTACGGCTGATTAAATATAATTAACTGTAACAACATCTCATAAGTCAGCCGTAAATTTAATAACTCAGCCAGGCAATGATCATTAAATCAACCGGTAAAGCATAACTCAGCCATGTCTTAACTATAACTCAACTGAATTTTCGAGAAATAAGCCCGCTAATGTATAATTCAGCCGTAACTTGTGTTCGTAAGTCATCCGTTATTCCATTAATCAACTAGATTTCTGTAAATCAGCCAATTTCTCATAAGCCAGCCACGTTATTTAACTCATCCGCGATGTAACCATAACTCAGCCATAACAAAATTTGTAACTCTTTACGGCTTAGTTCATTAATATACATCAGCGCATTTTTACATGGTGTCGGTTTTTTGCTTACGTGACATTAAAAAGTAATGGCATTCTTATAAATACGTTTTTTTCACAACGTAAAAAAAAGACATGCTAGGTATTTAAAAAATAACAATAATAAAGAAAGTTTTGTATAGTTCTGGTAATATGTTTTAAAATATGTGTTGTTTAAATAAACTTCTTTAAATTTAATTTTATTATCTGACAGAGCATGAAGACTTCTTACCTACCATGAAGCATAAATGGGTAGAGTCATGCCCTCTTTTTCATTCACGCTCTACACTCCAGCTCTTCCACCAAAAATTGAACTCATTAAAATTTGACGTACGAGCTTTAAACATGAGTCATATGGTGATCCTAAAACTTGTACAAGAAGGGCATTTGAGGAGGTCTGTATCACAGCTCTTGTTTAGTCCTACTATCACTACTTTCCAAGCTGAGAAGGCAGCTTCAACGAGATGGCATCACATAACCCTTATTGAGGAGAAATTTCTGCTGCAGAAATTTACATTCAGTGACTCAGGTTTGGGGATCAGAATACAACATTTTATCACCATGTTGTCCACGAACGTGTATCAAAAAACAACATCACAATGCTTTATAATGAAGCGAGTGAGGTATTATCAACTCCATGTGACATTAAGAATAAAGCAGCTGATTTTTTCAAAAGTTTCTTCAGGCATACTTGGGTAGAAACAAAGTTATTTCTGTTTCAGAACTACAATCGCTTCTAAGTTTTCAGTGTTTGATACAGGACGCTGCATTGTTTGTCTCCCATGTCTCTTCTTCAGAAATTTATCAAGCTTAGACGTCTCTACCTAATGAAAAAGTCTCAGATGGCTACAAAAAGGAATACTTCATTGGCTACCTAGTCAGTTTTGGGATCTCATTTTATAAAGGCAATGTAGTCACTTTTCTATTTGCTTTCCTATTTAGAGCATCTCCAATGGCTGTCTTCATTTTTATTTTTAAAAATTCATTTTTTTCAAAATAAAGAAAAAGTGAAGCAACATTCACTCTAATTTTTTGCTTTATTTTTTTCTTGTAAAATGAATATTCCAAATATATTTCATCTCCATTTTATCATTAATTATTGATAAAGCCTTACATTTTTATATTTACCAATTTTACCTAACTATTTTTGTTTTAACAGTAATCCAACACAATTATTATTTCTTATAAATTAAAAGTTATCATTAATGAATTTATTACATAACATGAATAAACAAACACAAAACACATATGTTTTTTTTAAAAAAACACTATATATATATTTTTTCTATAAGTGATTAACATAAGTCTTTAGAAGTAAGATATGAACTTATTTATCTCTGGTTGTTTTAAATCGAGTTACAAGTTCTAAAAATGAATATTCATATGCTCTTCAGTATAAACATCTGAGTAAATAAAAATAGTTGTTAATATTTTAAAATTAATTGGATAATATTAACATATAATATTTTGGAAAATAATAAAATTATGTAAAAGTTAAGGACCAATATACAATTTAAAAAATTCATCTTCAAAAAAAATGAAGATATGCACAATAAATCTTCAAATTTGAAGCAACATTGTTCAATACTTCGAAATGAAGCAAAAAAATGAAATAAGATTGGAGCAAAACTAACTTCAAAATAAAGCAAAAAGTGGAAAATGAAGTAAGATTGGAGATAGTAGGTGTCAACTCTACAATAATGTCACTGATACCAAAAAACATTCCAATTCAGACTATGCATGATTTATGCTATCGAGCCCAAGCAGCACACATTTATTAAAGGAAGGTTGTTGTTGGAAAATGTTTTATTAGCAATAGAATATTCTCTAATAAATTTTACAAAATATTATGTTTATAAGATAACATTATTTTTATAATATCTTGTTACTAAAAATAAATTTGAATAATTAAAATAAGAATATCTCAAGAATATCTTGAACAATAATTTTAATAGACAAATCTTGCTATAAATTTTTAAATATTACATTATGATCGATATTAGAAAAGTATATCTCGTGAGTTATTAGCAATTGATTTTTACTGTGAATATTTAACTATTAAATATATCTAATAAATAAATAAAAATATAGAGAGTAGATTGCAACAGTTTTCATGATTTGACAATTTTCACTATAGATATTTAAGTAAATATAAATAATAAACAAAGAAAATATCTAATAGATAGATTGCAACAAATTTTTAAATATTTCAATTTTTTCTAGACACGTACATACTAATAATAATCATATAAATTATGCTAAAATATCATATTTTAAAATTGTAATACATTCATAAATAGTAGAACTTATAACAGAATATGATTAAGTTGTAATATACATGATTATCTTTAACATTCATGGTTTATTTAGATTTGAATATATTTTAACTTTTCACAGTGAATAAATAACATGATCATATAAGACATGTTACAAATCCCATATTCTAAATTTATAATACATAAAAATATATTTTGTAAATGAATATGTTTAGAGATAATGACCAAAATAGACCTAAAAAGATTTTTATTCCCAAAATAGCACTTAAGGAGAAAAATGATCAAAATAGACTTTATTAAATGGTGTAAATATACATTTATAACCCTTAGACTAACTAATATAAACTTAGAGTTTAGAGTTATGGGGTGGATTTTTGGAGGTGAGATTTAAAATTAAAAAAAAATTAAAAGAATCTTAAAATTTTTAAAATAAAAATTCGATTTTGGTCATTTTTTTGAAGTCTATTTTTGTGAAAAAAAAACTTTAAAAAGGTCTATTTAAGAGATTTGCCAATATATTTATCATATAGTATGATTTCAAATAAGGATAAAATTATAATAATAACTAATAAAATGACAATTTGTAAATGACTTGTAACTAAGCTTTATAATATAAATTTATTGGCCAATTAATTTAGCATGAAACTATATTGTTCGTATAAATTCTATATACTTATTTTATATATTATTTAGAATAAAGTTAAATTGTGTAGAATCATATTTTAGTATAAAATTTTGTGTCAATAATAATATTAGTAATTAGATTTCTTTATAATAACAGTTTTATTATTTGACTATTTAATAGTAGTTGACAAATAAATTATATATGTTACGTAGTGGGTTGAATTTAAGTATATTAATATTATTTTGTAAAATATTTTTATCTTGTTACAAATCCAATCCACATAGCCATCCTAAATAAAGTTGGGTGACATTTAAATCATAATACAAATCATTATTAACAACCAATCAAATTATAATGTTTTTATTTTAAACGCGTTTTCAATTAATAATATGATTTTGGAGTTATCACTTCTCCCTTTGTTTAGCTCTGACACCAACATATTATTAAGGGGCTGACTGGTGTAACCGTAACAGTTGCGTTTACGATTGCAGGCGTTTGTAGATGCGGGCGGTTGCAGTTTTATGCGTTATTAAGAGATTAAAACGACTGGTAAATCGGTTAAAAATTGTTGCGTTTACGAGATATTTATGACTGATTAACTACTAAATGCAGTAGTGGTTAGACAAAAAATTAATAATATTTATATTTTATATAATTATAATAATATTAAAAATCATATTATTATAATAAATATAAAAATTGATTTATAAAATTATACTATTAAATTATTTTTAAATTATATAAATATTTTTTTTCAAAGTTTTATAATATAAATTAAAATATAATGTATATATTTTGGTATTTTTATTATTTAAATTTAAAATTTTAATTGATTATTTTTTATATATTTTTTCTAAAAAAAATTATCCTCCCGCAACTGCCCACAACCGTAAACGCTAGCTGGAACCAGCTTTTGAATATTAGAGGTTTATAGCGGTTTGAAACGATTTGAAACGATTTATAGTGTTTTCTATGATTGTTACAAAACGTCAACAACCGCTACCAACCGCAAAAGCTGCGTTTGCGGGTGGTAGCGGGAAAATCAGTCAACCCCTAAGTCTATAAATTTTAGTGTATTAAATCAAATTTCGTGGGAATACATACAAAAACGTCAAAACAATTTCATGCAAAGAAACTAAATGTCTGAGTAAAGTAAAAAGTAGACGCTTAATTCCAGACATTATTAATGGGTTCTGTCATTGTCTTCTTTGAAAACCTAGTTTCATAGTTATGAAATAGAGGATCAGTGCTGCAAAAGAAACGGTAATAGTTTAGCTTAAAATTAAGGGAATAAAACAAATTTGTACATGTAAATGCATTGTGATACTTACATCCAATGGTTTTTGGTCGAACACTTGAAGATGCACCGGTTGGTGTTACAACTACATAAAAGAATAGATATCATCAACATTTGAATAAATTAAGACAAGTTTGTGAACCAGTTATTAATTAGATATTTTTTTACTTTTATGTACGATTATAAATATATTTTGCAATATTATATATAATTTAATATATGTTATTTTCAATAAAGTTAAAAATATTAAAGTGTTGATAATTTTTATTATAGAAAATCTTAATATTCAAAATATATTGATCATAAAAATATTATTTATCTTATTGCAGCCCCACATTTTAAGTATTTATTTTGGTTTTAAAATAATCATAAGATATAACCATTTTTAAAAATAAGATAGTAAATAATTATTTATGTTGTTTAAAATTATTTACTTATTAATTATTTGATCATAGATACATTTATATAAAAAATTATTACATTTTAGAAAACTATTGTCAAAATTATTTTATTTTTTTCATTTTTGTGAACTTATGTTTATATATATATATAAGTATATATTTTTTAAAAAATCTATAGATAGTTTTTTTTTGTTTTAGGAAACATAAAGAATAATAAATTAAAATTTGTTTTATAGAAAAATCTATGTTTATATTTTATAAATATTTCCTTTTTCTTATTTATGTGCTCTAGTAACAAAAATAAATGAAAATTAAGATTTGAACTACAATTTTATAAGGAAATTTTTTTTATTAATGTCAATCATAAATAATATTTTTCATTCATTAAAAGGTACATATGTAATTAATCGTCGTGAAAATTAACGTAAGAGCGGAATGTAGAAAACTGACTTCTCAAATAATATTATAATGTTATTATCTTTTAAAAAAGTAGTGTTAAAATATTTTTTTTCACTTTTTGTAAATTTATATTATATATATAAATATATATTTAAAATCTATAGGTATATATTTTTTTACAAAACATAAAGAATAATAAAAATAAAATTCATTTTTATATAAAATTTTATTTTATATTTTATAAATATTCCCTTTTATTATTTATGTGCTTTAGTAAAAATGAAAATTAAATAAAAAAATTAATCAGAATTTTATTAATAAAAAAATAATCAGAATTTTATTAATAAAAAATGAAATAACAATATTTTCATTAATGGCAGTTCATAAATAATATTTTAATTTATTAGTGATACTTATGTAATTAACTATCGTGAGAATTAATGTGAACGCGATACGTATGAAACTGATTTCTTAAATAATATTATAGAGATCAAATTAAACATCTATTTTCAAAGAATTTTTAGTCTCGACTAGATATGTTTTTTTTCCCGCTTTGATCCAAGTTTTTTCAAATACTCAATGATAAATTCTGTTATCAGGTCACTTTGCCCATACCAACTGTGAGTATTAGACTATTAGTTGGAATATACAGCTTAAAATTTATTTAGATAAATCATAAAATGATGATGCAAAACTGACCTGAATCACAGTTTGTGGTAGAATTGTGGTGGTCGCATATGCAAACGTGCCTAAGCCCTCCACCGTCAGCAGATTCGTAGCCACAAGTACCGGAAGTTGCAACACACGCACGACAAAACGCATCACTCCCTTGTAGCTCGTACTTGACTCGTATTCCATAAGCCCAATCCGAAGGCCCTCTAAGCTTCAAGGGTGCGAGGTTGTATGCACTGCTGTATCCTTCACACTCCAACTTACTTAGATTTATCGCTTTTACTGATTCAAATCCAATCGCACAACACATGGGTGGACCCGACCCGGATGATAGACCCGGTTGTCTATATCCAACCATATCCCATGCTGGGCACGACATGTACTCTTCACAGCTCATTCCAGAGATGTTGCGACATGGTAATTTCTTTTCCGGAAAGCCTAACAAATAATAGTGGAAAATTAGTTTTATTAAACCCTATTCAACCGCATTTAACCGGATTTGAAAGGAAATGCGTAACTCGATTTCTATGAGCCAATTTTTTTGTATTTTTAACATCGAAAAACTATTCTATCATTCAAACCTATTATTTTATTGGTTAAGGTTATATTTTTTTTTTTTAACACACAACGTAATTTCATTCATTCAAACTTGTTTCGATACAATATAAGAGAGAATTTTCCAGCCTCTCTGAAAGAAGCATAAAGTACAATAACATCATTTTCGGGCTGCTCCCGACATGACAAAGGCCCGTGAACATAACATACTAAATCATATGTAGCGAAAAAGAACCGAAATATGCCTACAATACGATTGATAAAATAGTTTAAGAATCATAAGCCAATTCTTTTTAATGTTCTTTAGAAACTTTAATCACATATATATGTTAATAAATTAATATATATATATATATAAATAATCATATAACATAAGAATAATAATTATTTAAATATCTCAAAGTTAGAACAAAGCTCAAAAACCAAAACAAAATGGACCAAATCAATATTGCATCAAACTATATACTGAAAAAAACCGGTTACATTTTCTTAAAACGGAAGTGATAAACTAAATTATAAACCGGATTGTCTAGTTTAAAGAATGCAAATAAATACTGATTTAATATGTTTATGAAGTATGTGTTGTAGTTGTCTGAACTCACTAACCTTGAAATATAGGAGATTTGGGAGAACAACCGATCAACATAAAGACATTATCAGAGGTAGGATTGAAATAAGGAGCTCTCCAATCCTCAGCTTCAAAGCCATTGCCTTTGCCACCCAGCACAATGGTTCCGCAATTCGACATGTGAGGATCATGCAGCGTTATCGACTGATACGCGTAGTCAATATCCAACACTCTATAAGAACCTGACCTTATGTGAAACATCAACACATCATTCATACAAAACAAGAGATCTCTATACCCTGGATGCCCACATCCATTCCGGATTCCAAACGGATAATCCACTGTTATATTTCCACAATATGATCGACACGCCTCCACCAAGCTAAGCTCTGAGATTACTATGACTGTTGTCAACATAAGAATCAAGATTTTCATTTTTTTGGTTGTGTAAAAGAGAGAGTGATGTGTAATGTAAAGAGTAAAGAGTTAGTTATTATATCTGAGAGATTGCTTAAAGCTTAAGAGATTCTTTGCTTGTCTGAACAATAAAGCTAAACTCCTTCACTTTATACTCCACATGATCAAGGTATCTCCTAGGAACAAGAAACATATTACAAGTCATCCTCACTATGTAATACTATAGTATTTAAATAGCTTACACAAGATCAGTGAGGTTGGGGTTTATAAGATGTTCGGTTCCTCTTGTATTTCCAGAACTCGTCCTTCTTCCCTCTCGGCTTAGCCTCAACACGACCGAACTTGCTATTGATAATACCAAGTATAGCACTTTTATCTTTTCTGTTCTTCGTCTTTGCCTTGTCTTCAAGAATCGCCCTAAGTTTCTCATATGACCTTGCGTCTGGTACTTGCCCGCTTTTAACCATCATCTTGTGGTAAAAGAATGCTCTTTTGAAGTCTCGGACACGGACAAAAGCGTAGATCATGGTTGAATATGTGATGGAATCAGGTTTTAAGTTAAGAGCAGCCATTTCTTTCAACAGCTGTGGCAGTTTTGAATCTTGTCCTCCCCTTGCGTAAGCATTCATCAGCATATTATAAGTCATAACAGTCGGCTCCAAACCCATTTTACCAAACTCGTAAACAACATCCCTCGCTTCCATGTAGCGACCTTGTTTCGCAAACCCATCAAGAAGAGTGTTATATGTTACCCTTGTCCCTCTGATCTTTTCTCTCAGCATTAGTTTCCAAATCTCCATCAGCTTTTCTACATCACCAGACCTTCTAAACGCATCTAGAAGCGATGTGTACGTTTCAACCGACGGTTTAATCCCTTCTTTACACATCTCTTCAAAGGAAGCATAAGCTTTCTCATGCCATCCGCTAACAGAGTAAGCATGAATAAGAGCGGTGTAAGAATGTGAAGTAGGTTTCAAACCTACTTTCTTCATCCTCAGGAAAGCATCAGCAGCCATATCACTCATCTTCTTCGTCCTACCATACGCACTAATCAAACATGTGTATGATTTCACATTTGCCTCTAAACCTAAACCCTCCATCTCCTGCAGAAGCGTCTCTACGATATGAGGCTGCATCCTTCTGGCATAAGCATCCATAAGAATGTTGTAAGTTGCAGACGTGGGCTTCAACCCTTTACCTCTCATTTCAGCGAAAAGACCTTCCAGTTCTTCAATGTGGTTGGACTTGTTGTAAGCATCCATCAATGTGTTATACACAATGGTGTTTGAACGTATCCCTCTCTTCTCCATCTCTGTTTGTATAACAAGAGCTTCTTCTTTAAGCCCTTCGTCACAAAACGATTTCACAAGGCCGCCGAAAACATCCTGACTCCAACAACGCACACCTTTCTCGCTCATCTTCTCGAATATCTCCCAAACTTCTTTAGCACTTCGTCCTGCTTTCCTCATTGTCGTGATCATTACAACACATGTAACATTGTCTGGATGGACATTGATCTTATCCATGGACTCATACACTTCCAAAGCATCATCATACCTAATTAAAAAAGAGAAATTTAATCAAAAGGATACAACATTACATTCTCCAGAGCTGAAGAAAGGAAGTACCTTTGAGAAGCTGAGAGTCCAGAGATGGCGGCATTGTAGAGACGAACATCTCTGAACTCATCCTTGTCTGGTAGATTACGAAGAAGAAGCAGAATCATATCAGCCATTCCTTGTCTACCGAGCAATGTAAACATCACAGCGGAAGCACGAGGCGAAACGAGTGAAGGGTTCTGCAGACTCATCCACTCGTAGAAGTACAAACAACTCTTGATGAGTCCAGATTCACCCATCATGACTAATGCCTCTACGCACTCTTTGTCGCTGACCCTTCCTTGGAAACCTGATAACATCTCTCCTAAAGTTTGATTTTCTGTCAGATTCTGAGCTGTTTCCAGGATTTCCACAGCGATGGAGGGAGTGTTGTTGTGCACACCAAGTGTTTGTTGGTTTGCTACAGAGACGGGTTTTGTTGGGTCGGGCTGGGTTTCGGTTTCAAGGTCGGAGAAGTCGGAAGCTAGGTGCCAGGAGGTTCGACGGTTCTTCTGGAGGGAGAATTTGGATTCTCGAGGAGGGTCCTCTGCGGTTAAAGTTCGTGACTTGAAGAATTTGAGAATTCGATCTTCTTCTTCTTCGTCTTCGCTAATAGTTGTCGGACAATCCGGTTCCGGGACATTTTGTGGTGGTGGGTCGTCGAAACATGAGAGGAAAATGGGAGGAGAAGATGATGATGAGGAAGGGTAAGGGGAAGTAGCAGAGAGAGGAAGGGATTTTCGACAGAGTGGAGAACGAAGAAGTGGATAAGATTGAGGGAGGTGAAGTCGGTGAAACAGAGAAGAGGAAGTATAAAAGGATTGGGTGGCAAGAGAAGAAGACGCCATCGACATGGATTATACCTCCCAAACGCTGAGGCAAAGATATTTGTTCGTAAGAGCAAAGCAGAGGCTCACTCATATTTGCTACCTATTTACTCGTCTCTTTCCATCAATGTTTTCAAAACAAACCGGTAACTAAACCATACTTTTCTTTTGGGCCTAAACGTGGGCACATACCCGGGGTTATTACCGAAAACTCTCCCAAAATCACACAAAAGAGAGTCACTAGGCAAAGTATTAGGAAACAGAACTGAAATTTGGATGTGCTTTGTTTCTTGTGTGTGCTTGGATGTACCATTTGTATTTCAGAACATGTGTGCTTTGTTTCTTGTGTGTGCTTGGATCTTTGCTTGTGTATGAATCTTGTTTCATGTGTTACTTGGATATTTGGTATGATTTGACCATTTGTGCTTGGATGTACCATTTGTATGTCAGAACATGTGTGATTTGACTTCATCTTGTACATCCAAATTACAGAGTGAAAGTGTGAATGGGGAGAAAGCGGGACAGAACGACGACGCCCAAGAACCGAGTGGGTCCACAGAACCGAGTTCCTCGAAAAAATTAAGTCTTCTTATAGCAAATGTGACAGAGGAGAAAGCTCATGAACCAAGTGTTGACCCCAGCGTTGTTCTATTGGATAAACGAGAACCTACCATTTCAGATGTACAACAGGGGAAACTAGAAGGCAAACAAAGAAGAATGTTGATATGGCACTTTCCCGAGGAAAGAGTGATCGAGCAAGGAAATTTGCTGCCTCACAGCAATCTCCTTTTCGGGAAACAACACAACCAAAGTGATTATTGCAAATACTAAGGTTGGTCCATGCTATGATCCTTTTGCACCCGTTGACAAGAAGAAGACGAAGGTGCTCGCTGACTAGCTGAAATTTTGATACGTAAGTGCTAATTCCCACAAAAGCTTGCATTAGTCTACAAAAAACCTGATCTACTTCTTGCGTTTGCAGTTATTATAGAACACCTGCTCACAAAAAACCACATGTTTCTCCAAGTTTGTGGTATCACATCCTCCGAACCCACTTATCATGGCTCATTGACTTGGTAAATTTATATACATTATTTCACTTTATCTTCTGAGAAGACTTACCAATATGTCTTCTGGTAATTCACATCATCCATATGTTTCATATAAAACAATACAAGTCAGACATATTTAACAATTCTGGAAGACTTCCCATAAGACTTACTAGTAAGTCTTCTAGAATTGTTAATTTTGTCTCACTTGTATTGTTTTATATGCGTCATATGAATGCTTTTATGAATTTACTGAGGCTTCGGTACCACAAAAATCCAAAAAAATTTAGGAGCGCAAGAATGTGCTTTCTTGATCATGCTTTTTCGCGTATGTGGACAGACAAGCACAAGGACTTTAAGAGCTCCCTGCCCGATCACAACTGTTTAGGAAGAAGGCTACTTGGCAGGGCGTGGGATCTTTATGTAGGCCTAGTAACAATATTTTTCCAATCTAAGAAGGTTTAGGGACTGGAGGTGGATGATATATAAGCGCCAGTGAACTACAAGAACAATCATTGTATTGCTATATGGATTTTGATCCCTAAGAAGGACATAGTTGTTTGAGACAACATTATCAAACATATTAAACCTGCAAAATTCTCTGAGGCGATGGAACCTTTTGTCACAATGATCCCTTATTTGATTTTTGAATGTGATTCCTTTGATGAAGAATGTGTCAAATACACACAAAGCCATTCACATATGAGAGAGTGACAGTTGAAGTACCTCAGTGTCGAGCTTGTGACTGTGGCATGTACACTCTGAAATACATTGAATGTCATGATCTTGACATGCTTTTCTTCCACTCTTTTATGATAATAATGTGAGGGCTATCAGGGAGAAGATGGTGTAGGATATATTTCAAGAGACCCCTGGCTCCCATGAAAAAGAGAACAACAACAATGATGAGAATCTGTCAACGTATGAGCAATGATTATGTATGATGTATAATTTGTACTTGTATTTGATGCATTTATATGCTTTTGTATGCTGTTTTAGGCTACGGTAACATGGTCAGGATATGATAAACTTGTTGTAATCTATCCTCCTACCAAACTAGCCTTTCGTAGAAAACTATTTTGGTAGTGCACTAACACTAGCTTGTCGGAAAAACTAGTTTGTAACTTATCCTCCCACGAATTCTTATCTTTTGTGGTGTCAAAATGTTTAAATTCCAATTTCCAAAGTCATAAAAACATCATAACACATAAAGTTCATAAAACAATTAAGTCTTAACAGATATAAGTTCATAAAACAGATATGAGAATAACATAGAAAGTCATAACAGAGATAAGTTCATAAAATATATAAGAGAATAACACAAAAATTCATAATAGAGATAAATTCATATCAGAAAGCAGAAAGATAGATAAAAAGACAAAAAAAGACTTCCACAAGGTCGTCTAGAAGATTGTCCCACAGATGACTGTCACGAAGGTCGCTTGTCCCCTAGACGACTGTCACGAAGGTCGTCCGTCCCCCAGACGACTGTCACGAAGGTCGTCTAGAAGACTGTACTGAAGGTCACCCAGAAGACCGCCCCGAAGGTCTTCCACTTATTTTCTTACAATGAGTAGGCGTATGCCCAGTTTTTTTGCAGGTTGATCATCTATAAACCCTGTGTTGCTTCCGGGGTTTGCGTCCTCTCATCCTGGATAGATGTAACAAAGATTGCCATCTTGATTTCTTTTGTCTCCATGGACCACACTTTACTTCCGGAGGAAGGCATGTGTGTGCCTCAACTTGTTGTCCAACACAAGGATATATATTATGTGAATATATATTATGTGAATATATTATGTGAATGTCTTGCATACAAATGATCTTTTGAGTAGAACGGGCTCATAAGTGTGTAGACATGCAAACCATCATATGTGTTAACTTGAAGAGATGAAATGAACACAACAAGCTTTGAGAGTTTAGATGGTCTTTGGTGCAAGAATAGGGCAAGACCTCCGAAGATTGTTTGGAAGAATTTAGGAGGGTTTAGAAGCTTATACAAAGCTAAGAAAGAGTCCAAGAAGGGTTCACAAGACTTGTAAGAAGGTTGTGGAGGAGTTAGGCTACAAATAGGCGAGTGTGCAAAAATAGGGCGAGGTACGGACATGAGATCCGTACCATCGACCGTACGGACTATGCAAAAATGGGGCGACCTAAAGATGTTCTCATTTGACATTTAAAGAGGGTTAGGGAGTCTGTGCAAAAATAGGGCGAGTGGTACGGCCAGGAGGTCCGTACCATCGACCGTGCAAGAATAGGGCGACTGCTTTCCCGGATCGACCATATTTGAAGTTGTGCAAACTTAGGGCGAAAGATAAGCTTAGTTTGAGATTGTGGACGTTTGTAGATAAGGTCAGACTGTCATGAGCTGGCTTGAGCTGTAAAGAAGAGGCAACATTGATCATGTATCTGGTCTGAACCATGGGAAGGTTAGTGTTCTTGTTCCAGATTCCCTTTAAACTCTCTCTTTCTTAAACACTCAAATCTATCTAAGACTCTCTAATTTTTTTTTGTTTCTGGTTCAAGTTAACACAAGCATAAACTAGATCCTTCTCCTTCATCATTTCGTGTTCTCTTTGTCCTAAAGGGAATTATCCATCATACACAACCTCTACACTCTGAAAATCTCACATGGTATCAAATCAAGGTTCGCAAGAACTTGGCTCCTTCATCCGCTGAAGATCAAAGCTCACTCTCATGTCATTTCAAACCTAGAAGAAACTAATGTCCAGCCGGCTGTTTCAACCCTTAAAAGAAGATGCTGTTCATCCTAGGCGTGTCCAGAAGGTGTTATTGAAGTCTCATACTCTCTCATACGGTCCAGAAGAAAAGAAATTCATGGATCCAGGAGTTTTGGAGTGGATTAGCTATCCTCTTTATCAAGTCAGCCCATGCGTGTTCTTATTCAAGACCAAGAAGAAAGGTGAAAGCTTTCACCTTGTTACTGGTGGAGGCGACCAAAGTATGAAGAAAGGTGGGGACTTTAGGCATGGAGAGTCCAAGGGAAGGTCCATGGAGGAAGGAGATGTTGGGTCGCGACCAATACCTCCTAGTCTTGCCATGAATCAAAGGTGGTCAAGGAACTAACACTAGTTCCTTGTTTATAAGGAACCTACTTCCCTTGAATAAAACTTGATACTTTATGAACTTAATGTGTTGTGTGATGTGTTTGAAACCTGAGGATGTGTTTAAGATTGCTAGATATGAATGTTTACAATTTGTCCCAGGATTATTGATAGAGACTCGTTTGAATGATTGAGTTTTAAAATGCTTGGTCCAGTTCTAAATGATGCTTGACATGATATTAGATAGTATGTTCTGAATCTGCTTGCATACATTAATAAAAACTGATTAAAGAATAGCATTTGGGTCTGATAATGGATAACAATATGGCTTTAACTTCAGTTATAAATGACTTGTCTTAAGCTAGGATGATAGATTACATGTCATATCCAACATGCTTGCGTTAGAAATTGATTAAGGTTACTACATATTATTGTCTTGGTAGTGCCTTGAGGTTGAGACATTTAGACTAAAGTCTAAGAGTCTTTTAAGGCAGAAAATGAATTTGCCTAATTTCTTTGTGAGTGTTCTTGATCAGTTCATCCATTGCATTTAGAGAATGGTAAGCTTGCATTAGATGGATCTTAATTACAATAAGAATTTGTCTAAGTGCAATGCTTGTGAAATTGGTGATCAAACCTGAAGATAAGTCATGGTTGATCTCAATGCAAGTGTGTCTGATTGTGTATGGAGTTTGAGTGTTGTTTCAGGTTTACCAAGAGTGTCACTGGTTCAGCATCAATCCGAGACAAGAGGAAGACTTGGTCCATTGTGTGGAGCAATGGTACTGGTTTAAGAAGCACATGCCTTGAAGGTGGTTGAGCTCTTGGTACAAGACACACAAGAAGAAGAAGGTCACCACCAAAGTCATGAGGAAGACCGATGATCCATGGGTTCTTGAAGCTGAAGGCATGAAGGTGGATTAGTGATTTAAGCGCAACTGTTGGGGTGGTGTGCTCCTGGTTTGGATGCTCATTGAGGCTCACTTTCAAGCTTGAACCTAGACTCAATTCAAGCTTGAGATGGGGACTTAAGTGAGCTACCTGATGATCTAAGTTCAAGACCTGGTTTCTCCTCACCATCACACCAAGAAGAGAAGATGAAGCCATCCGGGTTTAGACATTGGCAAGTCTATACAAGAGAGTGTTAAGAGCACTCTTGGCTGTGTGAAGAAGAAGGTTACTTTATCAATGCGACTTATGCAGTGAGGTGGTTGAAGAGAAGACTGGGGCATCTACCAGCATTCCATTCAAGATGGCGAGTTCAAGAAGAGAGTGTGCAATGGTGTGTTATCAAGATCATGAAGTTGTCCATCCAAGCTTGGGTCTTCCTATACTCAGTCCCAAGCTTGAGGGGTGTATTGAGAAGCTTCAGTGATATATGAAGATAGAGACTTGGTGGTTATTCAAGAAGAAGAAGCAACCGAGTCAGACTTGGTGGTTATTCAAGAAGAAGAAGCAACCAAGGCTTAGCATGAAGATAATGCTTAATGGAGTTGAATATGGTGGTCTGAGCACTTGAACCTAACAGAAGGTTGGGTGAAAAGGGGAGAGACCAAGATCAGTATGAGATGAGCTCAAGAAGACTTAGATGAGCTCAAAAAGACTTTGTGATGTGCAAGGAATGTCGGATGAGACTTGCATCATAGCGAGGGCCATGATCCAGGGTATTTGTGTCCATCACAATGATCCAAGACACAAAGAGCCACTGGCCAATCCCTAGGCCTTGAGGACTTTACTCTTTTTCCCTCATCAAGGTTTTAATCCAAAAGGGTTTCCTTGGTGAGGTTTTTAATGAGGAAGCTCTTCAGGGTTCCAAGCTTGACTTAGGATCACTAGAGTCAACCTTGAGGAGAAGTGTTAGCTTGAAGAGATGAAATGGACGCAACAAGCTTTGAGAGTTTAGATGGTCTTTGGTGCAAGAATAGGGAAAGACCTCCGGAGATTGTTTGGAAGACTTTAGGAGGGTCATGTAGCTTATACAAAGCTAAGAAAGAGTCCAATATGGGTTAACAAGACTTGAAAGAAGGCTGTGGAGGAGTTAGGATACGAATGGGCGAGTGTGCAAAAATAGTGCGAGGTACGGACATGAGGTCCATACCATCGACCGTACAGAACGTGCAAAAATAGGAAGACCCAAAGATGTTCTTATTTGACCTTTAAAGAGGGTTGGGGAGTCTGTGCAAAAATAGGGAGAGTGGTACGTACCAGAAGGTCCGTACCATCGACCGTGCAAGAATATGGCTAGTGCTTTCCCAGATCGACCAGATTTGAAGTTGTGCAAACTTAGGGCGAAAGATAAGCTTAGTTTGAGATTGTGGACGTTTGTGGATAAGGTTAGGCTGTCATGAGCTGGCTTGAGCTGTAAAGGAGAGGCAACATTGACCATGTATCTGGTCTGAACCATGGGAAGGTTCATGGGCGCTTATGAGAAGCTAATAAGGAGCAAGCCTTCCCTTTGACCAACTAATCAGCTCCTATCACTCAGATTGCATCAATGTCAGACCCAAGACTCAATCTCACACGTTCATCTTTAAGTGTTTCTATCCATTGATTTTTGGTTACTGATTTGTAATATGTTTTCTATTTAAATGCCCTTAGATGGCAAGTTGTAACTCAAGGGAGTAAAAGGGATTTCCCCTCTCCACTTTATAATAAAGCTTAGTGTTCTTGTTCCAGATTCCCTTTAGACTCTCTCTTTCTTAAACACTCAAATCTATCTAAGACTCTCAAAACTTCTGGTTCAAGTTAACACAAGCATAAACCAAATCCTTCTCCTTCATCATTTCGAGTTCTCTCTGCCCTAAATGGAATTATCAAATCACACACAACCTCTACACTCTGAAAATCTCACAATATTTTCCAGTTGTTATAGCATAGCAAGGTATTTTGTCAATTTCATAGACACCACAATCACAAGTTCCATGTTCCAAATCAACAACACTGTCCCTTTTGACACCTTTTACAAAGAATCACTATCCATCAATTGGTTGGACAAACATTGTATCCACTATCTTCGAACGAACAACAAGTAAGTATTCAATTCTCGACTATGTTGAGTTGTGAGACTCAAAGCATCTTCTCTCCTTTTCCAATACCACCTTTATAGCTTCTCCCTTATGAACTCCAAGAGGAACTGAATAGGAAATCCTCTTGCTCGCTTGAGTGAAGAATTAATAGATTCAGCGATGTTGCTTGTTTTAAAGTTGTATATGTCTCATTGACAACGAACCCTTGACCATAGGCCATGTCGGCATCCTCCAAATTCGTTGCAAATTTCGGGTTTGCACTCTATATCTCATCCATGTACCGGTTAAAATCGTAAATTGTACAAGCATAAGCAACACCTTTGACCAAGTACAAGAAATGCTTGTCTTTATACTTTTGGACAATGTTTTATTGTAGAAAACACCTTATCACACGTATTTTTAATGCTCTTGTGTCAGTCGGAGACTATCACCAAAGCATACTGATCAGATATACAACTCCCTAATTTTGTGAAAAACCATTCCCAAGAATCTTCCTTTTCAGCATCTATGATTCCGAAAGCCAATGGAAATATCTGAAAAGTACCATCTTGTGCGGCTCCAACTACCATAACACCTCCATACTTCCCACTTAGGTGAGTCTCATCCACCATGATGACCATTCTCTGATACTGAAAACCTTGAATAGAAGCTCCATAAGAGAGAAATAAATACTTAAATTTATTCAGAGAATCAAGTTCTATACCAGTGACAAAACCCGGATTTGCTAACGAGATTTGCTCCAAATATAAAGGCAGCCGCTCATACCCATCTTCTGCTGATCCTCTCAACAATTCTTGTGCATACAACAATGCTATGTATGAAGTGGCGTAATCAAGTGTCATGCCAAAAATGTTCTTCATTGCATCTTTGATATGTTGCGGATTCAACCCATCAATGATTCCAACTCGATCTATGAAAAGCCTACCAATATACTTAGGAGTACAGTGCTTCCGCTAAGCCAGTCGATCTGTCACAGAACATGTATGAGTTTTCACATACTTGGTTACCCAAAACGTGTTTGTCCCATGTTTCACACTCACTCTGATCTTCCATCCATAACCATTAACACGATATTTTTGCCACAAGTAGAGTTTTCGTTGACTTGTATATTCTGAAGGAGAACTTATGCTTCACCGTTGTCAACCGCAACTCTAAAACAATGCATCCTTACTAACAACACTCTAGTTGGCATAGATATTGTTAGCATTCGAGCTTCCTCCTTTACTACTATATGTCCTTTTGAAATCTTCAAAACACATATCATCTTATTCTTCCTCATCTTTATCTTTAACTTTTTCATACTCACTGTAATCTTCATCATCATCAACCACTTCAGCAACATCAGGGATATCATCACCCTCCTCCTCATCATCATTTTCATCTTCAGCCAAATTATCATCATCTTCATCCCCTTTTTCATATCCTTTCCCTTAATCACCTTCATCATATTGTTCTCCTTCATCTCAAACCGTTCTCATCTTGCTAAGGCATGATACACAAATATGTACTTCATGCGCTTTAGTTATCTCGAGCAAGTTCTGAGCTTGTCTAACATGAATAGGAGGGGTGTTTGGAGCCATCTGTTTCATCATTGCTTCTGGTAAAGTTAACTCCACAACCTCTATGCTCATGTACATGTTATAATCTTCTTGAACCATTTCAACAAGTTCAGCATGTGTCAAACCTTCACTCAAAAAGAACATTCTCGCTTCTTTGAAATTATCAACCACAAAATTCCAAGAGTCATCTTTCAACAACCATTCTTCATACACTATAAGTAATTGATGCATCATCTGAAAAAAAATCAAATTAAAACACATTAGCAAACATAGAACATCAACTTCAAAAACTTCAACCGAGATGACTTCCTTGGAAGTCTTCTCTTATTAGCTAGAAACTTTAATAAATATGAATGTTGATATCCTCATAAATATCCCAATTCAGTTATAAATTTCATTCAGTAGCCCCAATAATGACTAATATACATGAATTAACAAGAAAATTTTAAAAAATCTTTATAGTTTTAGAGAAAATGAAAGTTTATTAAACATTGACTTCTAGGAAGTCGTCAATTAGGTCATATTTGCAATTAAAAATTCATAAAAGAAGACTTCCAGAGAAGTTTACTCTACAACAGACTTCTTTGGAAGTAAACCTTTGTAAATATTAGCTTACTTTTGTTTTCAAAAAAATATCAAAATACCAGAGAAGACCTCCCGATATCTAGGATAAAAATGTTAGTTTTGCATTTGGCCATATTGTGTAATAAATTTGAATTTTCCTAGATGACTTACAAGTAAGTTGTCTAACGGAAAAATAAAACTTAATTATTTTAATTTTTATTGGACGACTTATATATAATTCGTCTCAGGTTACTTTTGCAATTAGAAAATAAAACTTAAATATTTAATTTTAACTAGATGACCTACGTGTATGTCTTCTGTCAGACGACTTATATGGGAGTCTTCTGTGATATCCAAAGTTTGATCAGAATATCGGTTCTGGAAGTCTTCCGCGTAAATCGTATCCCCGGAAGACATACATGTAGGTCGTCTAATTAAAATTAATTATTTAAGTTATATTTTTAAATTGCAAAAGTAACCTGAAATGACTTACATATAAGTCGTCTAGCAAAAGTTAACTATTTAAGTTTTATTTTTACGCTGGAAGACTTACTTGTAATTCGTCTAGGAAAAGTCAAATTTCTGACAAAATTTGGTCAAATGTAAAACTAACATGTTTATCCTAGACGACTTACCGGGAGGTATTTTCGAAAAAAAATTGTTAACAAAGAAAATTGGAAGACTTCTAGATAAGTCGTCTCTAAAAACACGTATAAAATTCAATTGCAAAACTAAACTCTACAACGACCAGAAGACTTCCGTATAAGTCTTCTACAACCGGAAGACTTACACGGACGTCTTCTTGGCAAACAGATCGGGAAAAATTGATTTCATACCTTAAATTAGTGAGATAATTTCCTTAGTACACATAATTCTTCTCCAAGCACACAGAAGGTCAAACGAAAGCACCACCAAGAATCGTAAGCTTGAGTGGCTCTATGAACCATAATTTTTAATCAAAATCTTGGGTTTTTGGATGAATATAGAAGTGAAAGAGATGTTATTTTTAGTTCATAAGAAATGAGATAGAAGGAGTGTAAATCGATTTAAGGTGCACTAAGAGCTTTAAATTGGTTGTTCATGGCGGTTAGTGTATTGATGGCAATAACAATATTGTAAAAACTTAATGAAGATGAGGATGATAGAGTAAAATATTCATTTTCAAAAAAAAAGCAATGACATTTCCTGAATAATCCGAATTTTTAGGGTGAATAAGACAAATGAAAATTCTAAAAAATCATGGGTTAATTTTGTGTTTGACTTTGAGTTTGAGTCATATTTGCAAAAAACCTATTTTTAATATGGCCATCTTTTAGTGAAGCTTTCTACTCATATAGTTTTATGATCATTTGTATCTTTTTATAACATAAAATTTAAACTATTGACAACAAAATTTTCAACATGGGATTTTTAGTTTTGGTAATTTATAATTTTTTTAAAAAATTCAATGCAACGTTTAAAATTAAAATATGAAGTCATCAATGTTTTTTCAAAGAAAATTTTGAAATTTAAATATCTTTATACTTTTATATAATATATAGTTTATTTTAAACAACATTAATATATATATATATATATATATATATATATATATTTGAAATCTTTTAAATGAGATTTTCTACTCATTTGATTTTATACTCATTTGTATCTTGTTATAAAAAAATTCAAACCATTTATCACAAATTGTAAATGTGAGACTTTTAACAGTTTTATTAATTTATTGTCATTTAAAAATTAAAAATATAACATACACGGAATCTAATTTTTATTCGATAGTAATGTGATTGTTTAATTTATTTAATAATATAAAATTAAATAAAAATGATAGAGGACACTCAAATTGTTATCAAAATTTTATTATTCAAAATCATTAATTGTCACACATATATATAATATATTAATCACATTAGGTAATTATATAGATTTAATTAAGGAGAAAATGTAGAGTATATTTTATACATTAATAATTAATTATATGATGAGCTTAATGAAAAGTATATTATATTTTTTGGCAAAAGTATATTCTATGTTTAGATGCACCAACCTATTTTCTAAGAATTCTAATAATCATTATGGTGATGACACGCGGATGACACACGGTGTATCTCAAATGTTGTAATATTTTTCAAATAATATATATTTCATATTTACAAACTATTTCTCTAAGAATTCTACAAAACATTTTATTGATGATATGTGTCATACATAACAAATTACAATGTTTCTCGTTTAATATACAAGTGGTTTACCAAATAAGCCAAAACAAACATCAACTCATAAATAAGCCATTTAAATCATTTATTTTCATAGGAAGCACATTTGTTGAACAAGTTAATTTAGCCATGTAGTTAGTAAACTATTAAAATGCCATTAATAGACATTCATGTCAAAGTAGTAAATATGCCAACACAAATCTACACCTTTCAAATTCAAGGAAAAAAAAAGCCCACTCTTTATTAAGCTATTTTATTCTTTAATAGTTGCAGAAAAAAAATCTTTAATAATCAGTTAGACACATATTTGATAGACTGCAAAAACCTCCTTAATACACCTTTAACATCTCTAATATAAACGACATAATTATTTATCCACATCCTCAAATCCATATATTCTTAAAATTTTCTAAAATCTACTGTTATTGAAAATATTTTAAACTGTGAATTTTTTAAGTTTCAAATGAAGTGTTTAGGTAGAATTTAAAATAAAAACTCAAATCACATGATATTAGATATGATAAATAAAAAATATATTAAACTCTTTAATTCATATTAAATTATCTAAAAACTCATTAAATCAAATCACTTCGAACTCCAAATTGAATACATTCTCATTTGTCCTTTTTGTTTTCGAAACGAACTTAAAACCATCCATTCAGCAATAAAATCAAGAGATTCCATTTATATATTGAAAACATCATACTATAGAAAAAGCAAGATATCATAAACAAATTATAATCAATACTTAACATTTTCTTGTAAAATATTAATATAGAGAGCTTTAAAGTTCATCCTTAAGCGTGCCTGAGGAAGGTCCAGAAGGATTAGTGTTGGAGTTTTTGACAGGATAAGAAGCCTCCATAGCAATACCACATAGACCTTCCTTATGACGGATTCCTCTTTGCATCCTTATGTATCCTTTCTCTCCCCATTCCTCTCCCCAAGAGTTCTTAACGATCCAATACTTTGTTCCATCTATCGTTGTTCCATAACCTACTGCTGCAACTCCATGGTTTAGCTCTGTTCCACATCGCCCCGTAAACACTCCCTACGACCACCATCCATGCCTCAGAAAAAAATATCTCTAATACAGTAATACTATGTTTCATATTATTATTTTTTTAAAATACTATGTTTCATAAAAAATATCCTTGTAGGCTTTTATTTTGTTTCATCCATAACTATGTGCATATTTTGAAACAGAGTTCGATCTTTATCGAATTATTTCAGTTAATTGAGTAATATGAAAACCCTGTAACTGTCTTAACTAATGGAATAACAGATATTCAATGATTTTTTTTTAACAAATGCAATTTTTTTTTAATCTAAAATGACAATTGTAATAGAGGTAGTTTGTTTTTGAGCTTTAAATTATTGTGTTGTGTATTCTTACCTCGGAGTAGAATTGGAAGTCTGAACTTCCAGCATCAATGGCAACAGAGACAGGCTGATGAGCAACAGCTTTCATTAGATCATCCTCACTGTTCTCAGGAACATCTTCGTGTCCATCGATTGAAACCACAGGAGCATTTTCCTGCGTAATTATAACAGTTAAAGTATGTTATTTGTTGTACTTCATCACCATTTTAGCTTTCTTGACGTGTAGTATGTAACAAACCTTGTTTTTGTCACATGTTTCATCAGAAGCTTGGTAAGGGTACACTAGCTCGCTCGTTAGTCCTCCTTTCTCCTTGATGAACTCAAAAGCAAGGTCCATCAGACCTCCATTACACCCTTGGTTCTCATTCGTATCACAGTCCACTAGCTCTTGCTCTGATAGTGATGTCAGCTCTTTCGTTCTTATTTGGTTGATCCCTTCCACTGCCACAACTGTTGAAAACGCCCAACAGCTTCCTGTAGTAACCAAAAACTTAAATTCTTATTTAGATTCATTTAACATCTTCAAGCAGGTTTATAATCAATGAGTTCGCTACCAAAACATTCCATTTGACTTATTTTGTGAATATGTAATTTTTAAGAAATTAAAGATAACTCACCGCATTGGCCTTGGTTTTTGACAGGAGTGACGGCTCCATTCTTTCTCCAATCAACCGAGGTCGGGAGAGCATTAACATTTGCATACATGAATTTTCTTGTTGCTCGTCTTTCACCTTTAAGCATCCTATGGTGTTTGATATTTGAACCAGCGTATGATCTTCTAAATTCATCTGTTGTCATGTCACCAAACTTATTGAGCTTGAGCTTGTAAGGTTTTTCCTTCTTGTTGGTCTCGTGAATGTGCCTCACGTTGTGCTTGAACACATTAAACCTCTTTGCCTTCTCTTCAAAGCTCCGAGCTATCGTGTGGTGGCTCCTCCACCGCTCGTACAGCTCCCACAAGCTATCCTCCGATTCCACATCTTTGTCATGGAAATCTAGACCCTTTGTTGTTTCAAGAATCATAAGCAAACAAAGGGCAAGGACAATGAATCGCTTCATATTGTCTGCTATGGTGTTTCTAATTTGTTCTTTGTGATTGAGAATGAGTTTGCGGATGGTAAGGTATAAAGAGAACCGTTTATATAGGGAATTTATATGTTGGAGTGAGAATATTGTGATAAAGATATGTAATGAAAAAAAAATATACCAAAAGAGGTTAGAGGATTACGTGTAAGATGCAACAAATCTTTTACGTTTGTGAGTTGTGACTGACGATACATTAATCAATGGAAATATAAAGATAATAACTATATAATAGAAATTTATGTTGATCAGTTGATGCCGCGTGATATTATGGTGCAAGCAACCTCATTCATTTCTTTCTCTTTATATCTTTGGTCACAATAATTGATGATTTTGTGATGAGATGACTTAACTACAAGTGTAAACTGAATAGGAACCACAAATTTTGATAAAAACAAAACTTGTACGCAACTAATAATCTTCAATAGGAACTCTATTATTGATTAATTTACCTAATTATTATTAGTTATGTGACTGTTGTTTGGTTACACAAATATGTATCTAAATGGCACTGAGGAAAAACTGTGCATACCTAATTATATAGGTTATTTATGTCGAAATATTTGTTATGTTAAAAGAGAACAAAATATTTTATTTCTCAGCTGCAAAGCTAAGATGTGTTAAGGAAAAAGGCTTTACAAAATGGACTAGTTTAAGAGAAAATTATAATTCTACCACAAGTTTAATATCACTTTACAAATATACTTTTAATGAATGAAAATTTTCAAAAATACCTAAACTTTTTGGTGAAAATAGACATAATTAATTTTTCTAAATATTTATAAAAAAATTAGAAAATCAACCTCACTCATTTAATACTAAACCGTGAACAATAATCACTAAAGTGTAAACTCAAATGTTAATATATTTTTGATAGTGTGTATTTTTTCAAAGTATTATTTAACTTATGCTATTTTTAGCTTTTCTCTTGGTTTAATTCTACACTTAGTTTTAAGTTTTAACAACGCTTTGAACCCAATTACTATTTATTTTTCTGCAAAACTACCGTGTCGACTGATTAGAATAACAATAATTGATATCGAGAGACAAAAGAGAGATGTTAAATTGATGAAGGATTATAGAAAAACAAGTTGATTAATGTTTGTCAAAAAAAGAGAGGTGGAAAATATGCTTTAACTGATAATGGGAAAAGCTGTAAAATGGAAACAAACCACAGACCACACCACACACACAGCAAACACGCAATCACCAACAAGACCAACGCAAGAAAAAGGTTTCCTTAAAATGTAACCGTTAATTCCTTTCTTTCTGTTTTCTTTTTGAGAAAAATTAAAAAGAATGACAAAATCATAGAAAAATTCCACATCATAAGAGAATACAGTTCAATAACATTGATTAGCAACGATTTGAATTTGTGACCATAAACCATAGTTAAGTATCAGAGCTTACAAAATATCCACTGTTAACTTTTAATATTACCACATTAAAATTTTGTTATTTTGTAGAATACATAATATCAATGTTTTAAACCAACCCAAATAATGAATAGGATTAATTTTGGATCACCGGGTTATTTGGTCAACTATAATTGAATTGGAGATCAATAGATTGATAAGTTTTAATATATACTAATTATTAATAATATTATTTAGGGAAAGTTACTTTAAAAATATTAATTTAAAAAAAATATAACAACAAAATTTATGTTTTTTTTAAATGTTCGAATTTTCTTTTAACTTCAGTTGTCCCTTGTCCATGTTTTTTTTTATTAAAATAGTTTCTATGCCAAATTATGACTTTGGCTAGACATATGAGATATTTAAAGGGGTTTTCTCAAAAAAAAAACCTAAAATTTCAAGTCAACACTAAAATCAATTTTTTTTTTCATTATTATTCAACCATGAAATTTCCAAACCCTTCTTATGTTTTTGAATTATTTATAAAATTTCCATTATTCATTAATTTCTTAATTATTTTGAAAATATGAAAAAACCTATTACATCATAAGTATTTCTTCTTATTTACAAAAATGTCATTATCATCAATTTTCTAACCATTTATTCCTCTTCCTAAACCAATGAATCTTTTTTTTTTCTCTCATTTCCTCTCCATTTTTATCTAACAAACTCCCATAATTTTAATTTTTATAAGCACATTTTTCATATTTTTGAGTTTATTCAGTTGCGAGTAGTCAAAGATGCTTCTTTTTGCTCATATTTGGAAATTGGACGGTGGTAAAAGGTGAAAACGAGCTTTACACTGGAAAAATAATTATTTACATGCTTTTCGTCATTTTTCAGATTTGTGTCGTGATAGTAGACTGTTTTGTATGTCTACGAATATGTATAAACTTACGATGTGGTCTACTGGTCAACGCACATGTTACTGTACAATTGACCCAAATATTTTTTAAAAAGGAGACTTCTCTAAAATTTTACGTCTTAACCTTTGAAAACAAAAACAAAAAAGTCGGTAGACCTACTAAGAAGTCTACGTAAAAGATGTTAGCTTTGCATTTGACCAAATTTTTGACTTTTCAAAGTAGACTTCATCGACAATCTACAGAATGTAGACTTCTAGGGAAGTATATAAAAGGTTAATTTTGCATTTGACTTCAACTTTGACTTCGTTGAAGAGGTAGTTTTGTATTTGACTAAAATGTTAAAAAAAATTGACCCCTAAAAGTGTAAACTTCATATTCAGTCTACAAATCCCAGAAAAGTGTACACTGCATATGACGTCTACTATATTATTTGGTCAAATGCAAAAATAACCCGTCAGGTTGGAGAGTAGACTTCAGATGAAGTCTACACATGTGTAGACGTTCATCGCAATCTATTTGTAGATGTCAAACTTGGTAAATTGAAAAAACTAACCTGTTCCAAAAAAAATGTAAATTGTATTTGAAGTCTACTTTTGAAAGTTGAATCTTGGGTGAATTCTGATCAATTGTAAAAACTAATATTTTCATAATGTAGACAAAAAAGAAATTCTACACATATAAATCACAATTTTTTTAGATACAAATAAGAAGCTGGGGATTTTGCAATTGCATATACTAACCCAAATAGTAGACCTACATGACAATCTACATACGTAAACTAAAACGAAAAATCTATTATTTTGTAGACTGGATATGAAGTCTACGTACAAAAATATATAAAAACTGAATTTGTGTATTATTCATAATGTATTTTCAAGAATTTTTAGTTTGACAGTGTGTGTTAGCTAATCCTAATGGTCGTGAACTATTTTCAAAAGATAATCTTTTATAATTATGAATACTTTTTGGTTTGACTATGTAGTTAGCTAATAAGTGTAGACTTCTTTGTAAGTATACTTTTATAATATTATCAAACAACAATTTTTTTTCCGCTAATTTTGTGAACTGTATTCTTTTTGCAGGGAATTGTTCAGTTTCAGTTACCTGTTGTATACGGAAAATAAGTGGTGAAAGGCTATTTGTAAGAGTTTGTGGTCGTTAATCGGAAAAAGGGAGAATGTTCTTGTGTATGATGATTGTGCACATGGTGAACTTCTTGAAATGGCATAATAGATTATGATCTGGAAAAAAAAACCAAGATGGTGGAGCTAACATATTCCTTACCAGACGTAAATTTAGAGTAAATAGGTCCAAATACTTCTCTTATGCATATTACGATTGATAGACAAGTGCGGAACTTGATTGAGTTATGTAAGACGCTTATTGTACGCCTTTGTGTATCAAACCAATGCCAAGTACAATACAAATTTTTGGTTTGACTATAAATTAGATAATAAATGTAGACGTTTTTGTAAATTTACAAATTTAGACAGTAGTTGAAGTCTACATCGTAAATTTTATTCAAAGTACATTTGTGCATTATTTATCATATTACTTTCACAATTTGATTATTTTAGAGTGTGTGTAAATCTTAATGGTCTTGAATGAATTTCAAAAGTTAATGTATTATAATTATGGAACTAAGATTTTTTTGTTTGATTATGTTGTTATCTAATATAAGTGTAGATTTACTTAGAAGTTTGCTTCTACATTTTATTGTTTGAAGCATACACTTGAAACTTACTGTAAAATTTTTGTGATTAGTTTACTGTTGAAAATTCTTGCGAATTCTGTATAAATTTTCTTCTTATCAAATTTTTGTTAGTTATTTTTGAACTTGTGGTGGTTTTAATTGTTTGGTTGATTAGAGTATCTTTTAAAAAATTGATAGCTAAAAAAAATTAATAAAATGATACAAGTGAAACAAAATTACAAAATGAATACAATGTTTATAGATTATATATCAAATAATTATTTACAAATGAATATTTTATAAATATAATTTATTACAAAGTAATTTATTAAAAAAATATTCTTGAATGTGTTTGATTTTTCATAATCTTGATACCTCAAATGAAATCTTAGAAAAGAGTATCTGAAAATTAAGATAAAGTTAAGAGAAAAGCATAAGATATAAAATTTAAATTATATTTTAATAAAATTTTATTAATTCTACTTAAAGTTTATGGTTTATTATACTTTAGTTGAACTCTACACTAACGAAAATTTTTCAGATCTAAAAATGTACATTTAGAAAATTTGAAAATACTTTGTTCTAGAAAATATTTCAAAATAGCTTTCAAAATAAATACATAGAGTATGAATCTATAAATTTAGTTCAATATAAACAAAAAATATTCATATAATGAACTAATGTAAATCTTATTTTTTGGGAAGATGATTTGAAAACTTGGAAGAAAATACCTGCAAAATAATATAAAATTATGAGAAATGTAAGATAAAAATTTAAATTATATTTGTGTACACTTTTATAAAGTCTGCTTAAAAGTTGATGCTAGTAGACTTCAAGCGAAGTCTCACTTTTAAGAAGACTTCATTTGAAGTTTACTATATGAATTTTTTTTTAAATATGAAAATATATACATTAAATATATGAAAATAATTTTAAATAAAAAATAAACATCTATCCTATACTAAAAAGAGAATAACATCAAAGCTCAGGGTATCCACCTAGGATTAATAAAGATATGAAATGGGTTTCAGTTTAGGTTGACTTTACACTTTTATTCGGCCCAAAACAAACCCATTTTGCCTAACCCTATTTTCAGGTAAAGATTTCATAGCCAATTTTCCGCGATTTTTCCACTTGCTTTCCTCGCCATTCTCTGAATTTTCAGTTACCTTGAGCCACTCTTGATCATTCAATGGGTGATCTTTAATCTGTTATTTATTGTTTTGTTCCACCTCCCCCTGATGCTCACCCTATATAAATTTTTGCGTCCATTGTTTCGTTCCACCCAAATAAAAAAACCTACTTTTCAAAAGCTACATCCATGGCCATGAAATCGACCGGAAATTTGTCCTCACCACCGCAACTCTCCCGTACTAGCTGTTAAGATTGTAAGTTTATGTTCATTAGTTATTATCCATTCTGAATATTTGATTTGGTTCAGTTCTGTTTTAAATATTTTATCATGTTCATTGGTTTTTTTCTATGAGGCAAACTTTAAACTTTTGAAATGGTGTTTTTTTATCTGCAGCGTACTCAACGTCTAGATGAAAAGAGTCATGAATCTAATCTCTTGGACTGATTTCGCAGGAGAACAATATAACAAAACATCCTCAACTCTCCATAGTACGAAGCGCATTAAGGTACACTCCAAAGGATATCTACATAGAAATATCAACCTGGTGAATTTCCCATGGGCCTATGCCGGAAATCAAACAAGGTATTTTTCTACGATTATTCTTATTTTATAAACTCTGAAAAGGAATGGTATCATTGATAAGTCTATGTTACCATGTTTATATAATTGACTTAGGACTTTCCAGACAATATCGTGATGCAAACACAAACCGCCACATCACTTACAAGTATTTGTTACTACCTTGTGATCCATTTGTAGATGCCAAACTATCTATTTGTTTAAGTATTAAGGTCATATTATATAACTTATTGCCTTTATTATATATAGAGATAACAAAAACTTTCCAGGGACTGCACAATGTGCAAGTTGCAATACACATATTGGAGATGGTAAGATATTTTCTTTGTATGTAAACAATATCATCTACTAATCTACCCTCATGTATTTTTGTTTCTATTTGACAGAACAAAGTATTTCGATGCTTTTAGTCCATAAACGTTGACAGTAAATGACATGATTTACTTTGATAAATTATTACGTGCTTATGTTCAGCAACTTGAGTCATGTAGGATCATGCTGAGCCAACTAGAAGAAGAGATTCAACGGGCTAGATCCCAAGTAAAAAGTCTACTTGTTTTTTCGTATAAGTATGTACATATATAACTATTTATTTCACAAAATGTTTTAAAGTAACTATTTTGATTACTGATGGTTATATGGTTAGGGTGTATTCATTAGAGGTCTCAAATGGTCCGTCCAGAGCCCAAATGAACTTAACCAATTGGACCATTTCAGTTTTTGGGCAGTAATGGGTGGTCATATTGGACAATGGTCCAAACAAGTGTCCATAACCAGTCCATATGGACATGCTCATAGACACCCAATAATATTTATAATTATTTTAAATTATTAAAAAGATACAGTTTTTTTCTTTAAAACCAGAAATTACATTTTCCCCCAAAACATGTTTCTCGACAAAAATGAGAAATTACGTTTTTCTGTCAAACCGAGAAATCATGTTTTCCCACCAAAACCGAGAAATTACGTTTTTCCGTCAAAACCGAGAAATCATGTTTTCCCGCAAAACCCAAGAAATTAAGTTTTTCCACCAAAACCGAGAAATTAAAATTTCTTGCCAAAATCGAGAAATCACGTTTTTCTGCCAAAACCAAGAAATCATGTTTTTCCGCCAAAATCGAGAAATCATGTTTTCCCGCCAAAATCGAGAAATCATGTTTTCCCGCCAAAACCAAGAAATCATGTTTTCCTGCCAAAAGTGAGAAATCACGGTTTCCTACCAAAACCGAGAAATCACGGTTTCTCACCGAAACTGAGAAATTATGTTTTTCACTAAATTTATAAACTATGTTTTTTTGTTTAAATCATAAATGTATGTTTTTAGGAGGCCCATGGACACCCATTATCCATTTGGTCTTTACCCATTTGGACTTTGAACCAATTGGTCTTTTATCCAGTTGGACCATTTATTAATTTGGCACGTCCATAGCCCGCCCAAAATAAATTGGACTGGGCTAGGCCATGGACGGCCCGCCCATTTGACACCTCTAGAGGAGATCAACAGCAAGGTGGACTACCCATTGGTCTCGGCAACATCAGCTCTGGCACGTAACAGTTTCATTTATATGACTGAAAAAACCGTAGATTCCAAAAACTGAAAATTGTGAACAAATGAGGATATGCAATGTGAAGCAGAAGCAGCGGTGTTCGATATGGAATACACGAGGTGGCTGGAGGAACAACATAGACTGTTTACCAAACTAATTGTGGCGAATCAAGAGCACCTGGCCGAGAACGAGCTTAGGATGTTTCTTTTTAATGTGCGTGGAGAGGAATAAAGTTCAAGGCAACTTCAGAGCCATAACGTTTACCCGAATTAGATGATTCTTTGTGCTATATTCTTTTCTTTTCTGCTGAGATTTATGGATATGATGAAATGGAGAAAGTAAAAGGATTCACAAGAGAATCTACAGTTCCATTCAGAGAAAGGTCGAAGATCATGGCTGGTTTGGTGAATATTGAGGGTCTTCAGCTAAGTTCTACTAAAAACAATTTTATCACAACTTAAAACTTTAGCTATTCTGATATTTAATTCTGGCTGGATTACAAAACTTCCATTTAGTTTTCAATAGCTAATTTTCAGAGCTCTGTGCTAATGTTGTTGTGTCTGTGTGTGTTACTACTTTCAGATTTATTTGGATATTCACAAGTTCAATTACATATCTAGAAAAAAAAACTAGAATATTTCAGGGATAGGATCAAGAATGAGATCCTGCATCTTGGTTTAACTTTTCAGAAATTTGAATAATCTCTCAAAATTTTGGTTGGTATGTCTTTTGTTTGTAGAGTGTAGTTGAAGTAATTTTTTTGTTCTTTCTAACGCAATCTCTATCACCGAAGGAACTTTATAACAAATACTATGTTGTTTAAGGTGAACAAGATTCATTTCGTGAATCACCGATATGTTACACTTTTAACTAACAAACAATGATGAGATTCCACATCTTATTCACTACAAAGATCACATAAAGAGGAAATAATTGATCAACTAATCACCGGGGGAGCAAAGAGACAAGCAAAACAAAGAACATATTCACGTATTTGTATTAAAGAGGCGAAAAAAAAATCAATGTCCTTTTTATAAATCAATGTAACCAGATTTGTTTCGAAAATCTATTCCTCTATAAATTTTGTTAAGCTGTGACTTTGAGAGGCGAGCAAAAGCAAGCAAAGTTCAGGTGAATAATTGTTTCTATATATTTTGAAATTGTTCATGAAAGATTTATATTGTCAAATGGCATCTGATATTACAACTAAAGATCAATGTCTTTATTTATTCTAAAATATAATGCTATAACATTTTGTAAAGAAACCAAGCATTTATATTACTAAGTATATTCAATATACCAATAGAACCTCTATCTTGGACAACATCTCATATGTTCTAAGTCAAGTTAAATTAAGTTTTTGCAAAACTCAAAACTAAATACAGTTTTGGGACACAACCAAACCGAAAACACCACTGCGTAGAACAAAATATAGCACTACAATATTAAGATAAAATATAATAACACATCAGGTTAAACACTGGAAAAGGAAAAAAAATAAACAATTAATTTACATCCACAAGTAGCTTATAAGCAAATACTTTCCACTCTAATCCAGATCCAGGCCTAAATGCAAGGTATATATCTTCAAATCCATAGCAAAAACAGAAATTGTTATAGATGTAGTTTGGAATAGGTACACACTAAATAAACAAAATGAAGTTTGAAATGGATAATTTTTAAAAGTTTGAGGATTAAAATGACTTAATTGTAAGTTAATGTTTTCTTTGCTTTATTTTGAAAAATCAAAGTTTTCAGGTGAGTGGGTGCATCTCATGAAATGGGACGTCAACAAAGTTTAAGACATAAAACTCTCTTAATATAGCCCAATGTCTCGTCATCTAATTTATGACCCGCATGTTATTGAGATGATACGATCAATGCTTATATTCCGAGAATGTCAGTCCAACGATTGTTCCTTTATTTTTTCTGGATGTCGAGACTGCTGTTCCACACACATCAGTGACAATCTTGTATTTTGACTTTGGCCTTTAGGTTTACATTTACAGTTTTGGTCTTGGATATCGTAGATGCAACCAACCAGTTTTTAGATCTGTTGGGGTCAAAATCGGTTAATACGAAATCAACGTCAGAAACTTACCGGGAAAATGCGTTTGTTGGGGTCAAAGACGATATTCTCGAAATCAGCATCTAAAAATCATGTTTCTATACGAATGCAGTCTCGAAATCGACTTAACGAGAGTCTCCGAGCCAAAACTTGAAAGAAAGGAACACGGATCGACTAGGGCGAGTTGGATAAGGCCAACTCGCCATACGGGCGAGTTGGACGGAACAGACCAACAAACTCGCCCGTACGGCGAGTTGGACTGTCCAACTCGCCATACGGGCGAGTTGGATCGCATGACACGACCAACTCGCCGTACGGGCGAGTTGGTTGGCACGGCACGACCAACTCGCCGTACGGGCGAGTTGGTAGGCACGACACGACCAACTCGCCCGTATGGCGAGTTGGACAAAGCCAACTCTCCGAACGGGCAACTTAGATGGCAAGAGCAATCCGACTCGCTCGTTCGGCCAGTCGGATCAAATCCATCCAGTTTCACCTCATCCTCGTTAAACTCCCTCTTTCGATACTTGATCGAACTTATATTTGTTCCGTCTCGATCGGCATTGACATTGGAACTTCACCGAAATAACCTGTTTTCTCGAGAAAGGATCAGGTCAATCGTATGAGACGATAACGGTTACCTAAACACCTAGAGTCACACGCCCCATACGAAAGATCCTAAATCTTGGACGACGTCTTCTTAGCAATGTTATTTGAATAAAATCGTAGAAACGCCTAAGTCAGAAAATGGCCCGACGAGGTCTAAAGCTTGGCTAAAGGCCCACTCGTGATTTTATCCAAAATCAAGCCCAAAGTTTGTGACAGTTATTCTTTTATTTTGCAGGAAAGGATAAATGTTAAGTTTGAAGGGATAAATGTCAAGATCGAAGGATAAATGTTAAGTTTCCGAAGATAATCATGAAGATCGAGGAAAAAAGACTATTTCCGCGAAGCGATAAATTCAACCAAGGGAAGAAGGGGAAAGAGCAAACCGCCTCTAGAGGAGTATATAAGGACTTTAAGGGTGATGCAGAGGGAATAAGAAAATCTCCACTCAGAGCAAACACAACTTAGCACTTAGAGCATTTAGGCAACTTTTCGTTTTTGTTATTCGAGCTGCGACTCAACTAGAGTTTTGCAGTCTTAGGTTATTAGAACTAGGGTTCTCGCCGACAGCTCTCATAGCCTAGGCTCCTATCCTGTTGTAAACGTTCATACGCAAATTCGAAATAAGACATCTATTTTCTCTCTTTTCGATTCTTACTTTGTTTTCCATATATACTTCGTATTCTGATTGATTGGCGTGTGGTTTAGCAGATATCCGTGACCTCTAGGAAACTAGGGTTTACCCTGCGTTCCTAACTCAACGGAAATCGACAGTGCGAATTTTTGTTCCCACAGTTTGGCGCTAGAAAGAGGGGGGGGGGGGGTACGGATTACTCTAACTCGTAGCCTCAAAACGCTTGATCAAAACAATGTCTGGATATATGAAAGAAAAACTCACTGCACTGACTTCTCCTATGTCCAACGCTTACGCAAACGCCATAGTGCAACAAAATCAAAAATTTAGTCACGACCTTCCGCCATAGGAAAAGACTGAAACGAGCTCGCGATTTCTCCCTCTAAACACAAAGGGCAACGATAAAATCTATCGAACCCCGTAAGGTTCTTCTTATTACCGAGTTGGAGAAATCTCAGCGCGTAAGGTTTTGAACAGAAGACATTTCTGAAAACTTTTCAATAAAACTTTCCCTCCCAGAAATTGTGGAAAAATCCTAGGCTACTCCCGGAAAAAAAAGAAGCACAACAAATCGGGTACGCAACTCACCGCTGTACTTCTTCCAAATAATTTTTGTAAACGTCTTTGGAGAAAGAAAACTCGCTTCAACCTCCCAAAGTCGTGGAGAAACCTTAGGTTACTTGCACAAAGAAGAAGAACATGAAGTCGGGTACGCAACCCCCACAGCTGTACTTCTTCCTGATAACTTTCGGAGAAACGAAGTTGATTTCTTAAAAATCACTCAAAACCTAAAAACGGTCGACGAAGACGAGACAAATCAAAATGGGAGATCGTTTTCCTTACTGTTAAAACATTCATAAAACGTAAGGTTTCGAAAATACTTAACTGTCGCTTCTATGGTAACATAATCATCGAATTCTCGATATTTGCATACTGAGGTTATTTCAAAAAAAAAATACTCAAAACTTCCTCGGATCAATCCTACGGAAAACGAAAAAATTTATGATTAAGTTGAGTCGCAATAAATCAAGCTCCTCACAGTTGGAGTTTCTGATACTAAAACCCAGAAAATAAATCTGCGGAACGGCCGCAAAACGTGAGTTTTATGAGAACAGCTCTCGTACGGCCAAACCCAATAACATTTTACGGAACAACTACCGTAAAAGTTATACTCGAAAACACGCTTACATATCGACTTTCATAAAATTAAACTCAATAACATTTTACGAAACAACTTTCGTAAAATCAAACTCGACAATATTTTATGGAACATCATTTGAAAAGTTAAACGAGTTAGCATTTTATGATACAACTTTCGTAGAAAATATTTTAAGACGTTTACTAAACGACCGCACCAGCATACCATCCAAACTCGAGTAGTCCAGTTCGCCGAACGGGCAAGTTGGACAATACAAGTCGTGCAACTCGCCCATTCGGCGAGTTTGACCAGTCCAACTAGCCCAACGTGCAAGTTGGACAGTGTAAGCCGTGCAACTCTCCCATTGGGCTAGTTTGACCAGTCCAACTTGCCCAACGGGCGAGTTGGAGAGTGCAAGCCATGCAACTCGCCCATTGGGCGAGTTTGACCAGTCCAACTCGCCCATTGGCCGAGTTTGATAAAACAAGCATTAATTTGGCTCTCCTTTGCGTTCTTCTTCGAATCCCAATCGAAACGCTTTTCGTTTCATCTTAATCGGAGTTTTTTACGATCAAAACAAGTTGGACGCATAGGACGGACAAGTCCAACTCGCCGAACGGGCGAGTTGGACAAAACGAGCCATATAACTCGCCCATTGGGCGAGTTGCACCAGTCCAACTAGCCAAATGGGCGATTTGGACTGGATTAGCACTCTTTTGGCTCACCTTTGCGTTCTCCTTTGAGTCCCGATCAAAACTCTTTTCGTTTCGTCTCACTCAGAGTTTCCGTTGACATTTTACGATAAAAACAAGTTGGACGCACACTGTCCAACTCGCCCCGATGGCGAGTTTGATTTAATCCCTCCAACTCACCTCATGTCGAGGTTGGCAAGCCCTGATGAGCTTCTCTTTTGTGTTCTCTTTAGAATCTTGATCGAAACGCTGTTCGTTTCATCTCAATCGGAGTTTCCATGGAGTTTTTACGACAAATACAAGTGAGATTCGCGTAAACTCCTTGGCTTTCTCCTAATCACCCTCTTGGTCATCTCCTCGCCCTATTGGGCATCCTGCTCGCCCTTAACTACATCTTAGACTTCTCCTTTGAAACCTGATCGAAACATCTCTTGTTTCGTCTCGATTGAGTTACCGTGTGAACTTTACGATAAAAACCGCAAGACAGGTTCGAGCCTAGACGCGGCCCAGAAGAACTAATGTTGTTACCATTCTTAAGGGGCGTACAGACACGAGAACATGAAGGGGAGATGAGCAAGAAAAACGGAGAAGAGGTTAACCCAAAACTTCGAGAAGTATGGCCGGCTTGGTACTTTTTGAAATCAGACTGGGAATTTTCGTAGGAAGGTACTAAGAAATAAAAAAGCTAAAGAGATCGCCATAAAACTTTAGGGAACTTAGGATCTAAGAGAATAGTCTAGCGATCTAAATCTTAGGAATTTTCCTGTCTCGATCTATTGTTCTGCGACTGCTTACGGAAATTTTGCAAACCGATCTAACTCTCGGAAAATCGAGAAACGATCGCCACACACACTTAGCTCGCTTCCTAAGGAAAGAAGGAACTAGAAACGCAAACATCGTCTTAAAACCGTCTCATTTCTAGTAATTTTCTTAAAACCAACGTATTCCTAGTCGTCAACCTGAAAGTCCCCAAGTCACAATCCTAGCGTCGTCTTTAAACCACAAGGATTGTCGATCATCCCAATCTTCGAAAGAAAAAGCGTACAAAACCCTTCAAAATATAGGTTCAGCCGTTTTCTTTCGTTAAAAAAGGGAGGGAGTAGGTACGTATACTATACTCGTATACTCTCATACTTCAAAAAAAAATTCTCGACATCAAGAAAACGCTTTCGACAAAGCAAACTCTCGTAGTAGTAGACAGAAAATCATTTAGGCCATCTGATGCCTCATAAAACCGATCATCCATTACTTTCGTATAAATATGACATTTTATACGGAAAGAACCTACCAGAAAACAAGATCGGTGTCATGAAAAACGACTTCACAATACGGAAAAGAGAATGAGGAAAACATATTCCTCGTTCGCAAATTCGAGTAATCTGCAAGAGACATTCTCAACTTACTTCTATGCCATTCACTTCTCGTAAAACTTACGTGAAACATCTTTCGTATAGCCACACCAAGTTATGCGAAGAAACTTTCGGAAACGAACGTAGCAAGTTTTACGGATAAGTGTTTTGGACAATTTGCGTATAGCTAAAAACAAAGTCACATGACTCATCTCTCAACGAAAAAACTAAACTTTATCTCTTCGCACTACGATCTTACAGATCTCACTCCTTAGCCACGCGGCTCGCTGGATTCTGCCTCTCATCTCCCTTGGTTGATTCCAAGCAGGCAATCATCTCGTACAGGTTCTTTATCGGGCGTTTTAGGTTTTGTCTTCATCATACAAAAACAAATAAAATTCGTACGACTATAGCACCGAAAACTCCGACTTGGCCCGTCGATCTCGACAAACGCTCTTTGGCCCTCAACCAATTACTCCTTCCTATAAAAATCCAAACTGGAATTCGGTATCCTCTTTAGGATTGTTTTAAACTAACATGACCTTAATGTTAACACGAACGTGCCATAGTCTATCCGTGACCAGAAACGTCCTCGGCTATTCGGGTAAACACATCCTTCAGACCGAGCCAAAAATTTTGAGCAACCACTGCTCCACCAAATTATTTAGCAGCAAAACGACAATCAACGATTTGTTTAAAAACGCCAAGTGCAAATAACTATTGTATAATCCAGAATCGGAAATCATACGACAAATTCTTAATATCAAAACTTAGTCGTAACCACTGTACGGTTAACGGAAAACATAAACTTGTCAACAACCGACCAAGTTCAATATGTTCCGCAGTTTAGTCTAAACCCGCAGCGTTTTACAACTGAAAAGCGGCACATAAGGAAAAACTCATAACGAATCTCCTAGAGCTATACGAAGCATCCTTAACTATAGACGAAATAAATCTTGGGGGGGAGAAGGGCAATGCAATACCTTTTCTCACAACCAGAGGAGCGGGGGGGGGGGGGGGGGGGGGGGGGGGGCGACTCTTCACAAATAACAGCGAAGGTGGTCGCATATTCTTAGGGACAAATTTACGCGACCCATTGGTCCTAATTCCTCGGAAAAAAAACAAAACGTTTCTCTTCCGTAAGGTTAAAACAAAAACCTTGCGATACCACACATCTTCAAGCCCGCAAACATTTCAAGCACGAAATGCCGCATACGAAAGAAAAAATCAACCTTCGACACAGCGAGACGTCGCTAACGCTCGGAGAACTATTTTTCATCAAAACTTTTTGAAACGGAATGCTAACCTTAAAACCAGTCCGTCCGCGACTATAAAACAAACACATCTTATTAAACAAATATCCTTCGCGAAGGTTCAAAAATGATTATATCTACAAATAAGTTTGTTGCTTATCACAACAAACTCTTAACGTCCTAAAAAGACTAAGCTATCTCATAGAGATAGCTCTCAAACACCCGACACAAGGGTAATAACGCTATAAAAGAAATCCAAAATTTTGGTAAGCACTTTCGGGAGGCTTAAAAATTTTCCTCAAAGAGATGCTCAATTCCTACCATACAAGTCGTATAAGCCGAGAACATATCACGGTCTTTAAAGCGGGAAGGAATCCGGTCGAAAACAATACCGGATACGTAAGCCGAAGTAGTCATCGCACCCCCTAAAACTTTGATTAGACCTAGGTCTTACCCTAAGCCCAGCACACTGGTCTTTAACATCTCTAGGCATAGTATCAAAGACCCTGATACGAGATCCAGAAACTTGTCTCTTAGCTAATATTCAAACGTCTTCAGAAAACCTGCAAGTTTACGCGCTGCGGAAAACTCTCGAAATAGATCACGAGTATAGCAGTTCACCCAGAGTTAGACTATGAGATGACAACTCATATTCTTCCCTCTACATTCATATGAATACACCCATGCTCTTAAAACGTGAAACACAATTTAAAAAGCAGTCGCAAAGCGGCAAGGACTCGAAGCTACACACGGTCAGTCCAAAAAATATAATGGCCACACTTGGCCGAAGCAAACAGCCTACGAGGCTAGTCTCGGGGCTGATACAAAATGACATCGACATCAACATGCTCGATAATCTCTACCCATAACTAGACTATAAAGGTCTCACTGGAAAACAGGTCGTACAAATATTAAACTCCAGGACGAACTACGAAAGGCTTGATCCCTCTAAGAGGGTACGTAGGACTCCTTCACCAGGCGCAACCCCAATCCTACTGCATTCTGCTCTTAGAGGAATAAGTAGACCACTTTCAACGGATCTTTTCAAACATTGATTCCGCCTAACTTACCAAGCCTGCTAAAACCGCTCGCTAGAACCTTGCGATTCTAAGGAGCTGGGGGGCTAACTGTTGGGTCAAAATCGGTTACGACGGAATCAACGTCAGAAACATACCGGGAGAATGCGTTTTTTGGGGTCAAAAACAATATTCTCGAAATCAACATCTAAAAATTGTGTTTCTGTACGAATGCAGTCTTGAAATTGACTTAACAAAAGTCTATGGGCCAAAATTCGAAAGAAAGGAACACATGTCGACCAAGTTGGACTGTCCAACTCGCCATACGTGCGAGTTGGATGGAATAACCAACCAACTCGCCCGTACGGCGAGTTGGTCAGCACGGATCGACCAACTCGCCCGTATGGCAATTTGGACAAGGCGAACTCTCCATACGGGCGAGTTAGACGGAACGAACCAACCAACTCGCCTGTACGGTGAGTTGGATGAAACAAACCAACCAACTCGCCCGTACGGCGAGTTGGATGGCATGACATGACAAACTTGCCCGTACGGCGAGTTGGTAGGCACGACACGACCAACTCGCCCATATGGTGAGTTGGACAAGGCCAACTCGCCGAACAGGCGAGTTAGATGGCACGAGCAATCCGACTCGCTCGTTCGGCCAGTCGGAGCAAATCAATCCAGTTTCACCTCGTCCTTGTTAAACTCCCTCTTTCGATACTTGATCGAACTTATCTTTATTCCGTCTCGATCAGGATTGACATTGGAACTTTACCGAAAGAACTCGTTTTCACGAGAAATGATCGGGTCAATCGTATGAGACGATAACAGTTAACTAAACACCTAGAGTCACATGTCCCATACAAAAGATCCTAACTCTCGGACGACGTCGTCTTAGCAATGTTATTTCGATAAAATCATAGAAACACCTAAGTCAAAAAACGGCCCGACGAGGACTAAAGCTCGGCTAAAGGCCCACTCGCGATTTTATCCAAAATCAAGCCTAAAATTTATGATGGTTATTCCTTTATTTTTCAGGAAAGGATAAATGTTAAGTTTGAAGGGATAAATGTCAAGATCAAAGGATATATGTTAAGTTTCCTAAGATAATCATGAAGATCGAGGAAAAAAGGAATATTTTAGCGAAGCGATAAATTCGACCAAGGGCAGAAGGAGAAAGAGCAAACCGCCTCTAGAGGAGTACATAAGGACTTCAAGGGTGATGATGCAGAGGGGGACACAAAAATCTCCACTCAGAGCAAACACAACTTAGCACTTAGAGCATTTAGGCAACTTTCCGTTTTTGTTATTCGAGCTGCGACTCAACTAGGGTTTTGCAGTCTTAGGTTATTAGAAATAAGGATCTCGCCGACAGCTTCATGGCTTAGGCTCATATTCTGTTGTAAACGCTCATACGCAAATTCGGAATAGGATATCTATTTGCTCTCTTTTCGACTCTTACTTTGTTTTCCATATTTACTTCGTATTCTGATTGATTGGCGTGTGATTTAGCAGATATCTGGGACCTCTGGAAAACTAAGGTTTTCTCTGCGTTCCTAATTCGATGGAAATCGACAGTGCGAATTTCGGTTTCCACAAGATCGTTTAACTGATTGTTTACAAACGTATCTAAATCATCTAAGTTGTTACTATGATGGTTTTCTTAATCCATTACGAATGAACAAAAACACGTGACATAGAAAAGAAATATAATTAACTTAGCAGCTTTTTAAGAATAAACTAAGTAAAATAATTAATCTTTTCCAGTTAAAAAAAGGAAAGCCGGTAGAAACTACGATCCTATAAAACAAAGAAAGAAAAAGTAAACTTCCATTTAGCCCAATTTATAGAGAATTATTAATTAGGCGGCACCCAATCCGATTTTTGGAACGCTTAAACAGATTTTTCAGAAAATTGGTTAAAAAATTATTTTATTCATGACTGATTTGACGACTAGGCGGGGGCCTAGGCGCCCCCTAAATCGATTTTTAGAATGTATGTTGAAAGTTATTTTGAATTTACACATATATTAAGAAAAAAATCCAAAAATAACACCCACTCACCTGAAAACTTTGATTTCAGTTGAAATAGGATCCAAGTTAACTGAAATCAAGTTATAACACACATATTGAGAAACTATTTCTTAATGAGTTTATTGCATAAGCAAGAGGGAGAGAGTATGAAACAATAAATGACTGAAATTTCTCATGTGGTTTACTCCTCTAGGGACATGGAAGAATTTTGTTTTAGCATGTTAAAGATGGTGTTGCTAAGGGTCCTACCCAAAAAATCATGCTAAGATTTAGGATACATGTTTCTTGTAGGAAGGGTAAAAGGACTGCCATAAGTATCACATTTGGCATGCTAAGAAAGGTATGTGCCTTGCTTTGGTTTGGTAATTAACTTAGTGGAAGTATTTAGAAACATTTGGTGGTTAGACTTGCTGATACTTTTAACATCAGTGTTTCATTTAAGGTTTTCCTGAGCAACTCAACTCCAAATGATGCTGAAAGATGAATTCGTGTAGCTAATGGGACTCCGGTGCATGTGGAAGTAATTGCACATTTTAGACTGTTTTTTAGTTCTAGTCACTTTTTGGATTTGAAAAACACTTGTTGCACTGTTTTAGAGGCAATTTGGTACATGGTATTTTTTTAAACATATCAGGTTATTCTTGTTTGATAAAGAAAGGAACCAATAATATTTCTTTGAATTTGATATTTGTTGGGATCGATAAACTTAAAATGACAGTCTTTATATTTATATGCTTGACAATATAAACACTAAGGATGAAAGTTTAAGTGTTGAATCAAGAGTAACTAAACGAAAGCTGGAAAATGAAAATTCAGAAACTCTTTGGCACAAGCGCCTAGGTCACATCTCTAGCATTATAGTTGAGTTTCTTGTGCCATATGATATATTGAGATCCATAAAGTTCATGTATTGTGATATATATAGATTTCATTAAAGGAAAACAAGTCAACAATAAGAAATAATGTGCATAAGGAGCTACTTAAGTCCTTGAGTTGATACATATGTAAACTTTTGGACAGTTTCCTAATCCTTCTTAGAATTGTTAACAATACTTTATATAATTCATTAACGGTTATTCTTGATATGCGTGCACGCGCACACACACACACATATATATATATATATATATATATATATATATATTTCTTATCCATGAAAAATTGGAATCTCCAGACGAGTTCAAAGTTATAAGGTTGAGGTTGAAAAATAACTCGACTGAATTATAAAGTATGTTTGATCTGATCGTTTTTTGAATAATACGGTTGATATGATGGTTCAGGTGAACAACGTCTATGAACATTTGCCAGATACCTAAAGGAGTATGGTATTTTGAATCAGTACACCATTCTTGGGTCTCCTAACATGAATGGTGTGCCTATAAGAAGGAATCACACTCTTAAGGACATGGTGAGAAGTATGATTAACCATTTCTCCTTATCAAAATCACTTTGGGGAGAGGCACTAAAGACCGCAACATACATTCTTAACATATTACCAACTAAATCAACTGCATAAACCGCTTATGAGCTTTGGACTAGTCAAAAACCTAGTTGTAAGAATCTTCAGATATGGGGTTTTCCAGTAGAGGCAATGTAATACCCATGTTCTTGAGTTGGAAGTCAACATAAAGTAAACTATGAAAGAATTATCAAAACTTGGAAAATAGCTAACAAAGGATAAATATGGAGGTTCTGTCGAAAAAGATTTCATTTGGAACGTGAAGATTTTATTTTGGTCGAGTCACTTAAATATGAAGGTCGAAGAGGAAAGAGGCGAGTCTTTGAAGCTGGAGGAGATGTTAGAAACATGGCTTATACTACTTAAGGAAATCAGGATAACATATTTGGAAAAGATAAAACCAAGATGGTTCAGGAGAAAGCAAAATTTAGTCAAGCTATCGTTTGGAGGACGAGTCGCATGTGAACGGGCAATTTAAAGTTTAGATTGATGAAAGAAGTTTGGAGTACTTCAGCATGGTTTTTCAGGATAAAAAGTTCAACCTTAGGCTTTTATAAACATGAGGATCAGGCAATATATGATTGGTTAGAAATGGATCTAATAATGTGGCGCGATTCCATTGGCCGTGGGAGAAGAAGTCATGTGTCTATATCTGATTGGCCAAAAGGAGAGGACACATGTAACCATCTCAGAATTCCTTCTAGAAGATATACACATGTCTCTTCCTCAGAATTTCTTAATATAAGATGGTCATTTGTTTAATGGAGAAGAAATGTACGCCATTTGTCGCCGTTGTCGCCATTTGTCACCGAAGAGCCATCGTGCGCCGACACCTCACCGTCCATGCATTTTTTTCATTCTCTATCAATAAGTGACGTGAATGT